>RJWJ010026899.1:0-22652 GCA_004363605.1 Indri indri
AATATATTTGAAAAATAAGTAAAATAAGATGAAATACAGCCTCAAATTCCTTGGTTAAAGTTTCCACTAGAAAGTTTTAAAACATTGAAGAGTAAAAAAATAATTATATTTATTGAATGATAAACTATAACATTATATGAAGTTGATAACTACTAAAACTATTTGGTTAAGTTTTGTCAGGTTCTCTTTAGTAATGTCAGTTAAGCATCTTCCATTAATTCTTATATGCCTCACTTTTTCTGTAAATAACTTATTAACCACCCACTACTTCTTCTCTGATGGATTAAATGGTATAAACGTTGAGCAAAAACAACGTGAATGACATAAATGCCAAGAATCACTTGAAATGTGAAAATGTATTTAATAAAGAGGTTCTGTTAATGACTCCTGCAAACATGCCTAAGGTAGCACACAGTTAAATAATATCAATAATTAACTAGAATTGGCAGAAAGCCGTCATTTTCTTAACTCTTATTTAGTAATCTGTCAGAACCTTATTATAGAAAAGATAGTAGGTCGAAAATATAGAAAAAGGCAATGTACTGTTCCAAGGACTTGTCTAATAGATGTTCCAGTGCCAAAGATGATTGGAAAAATTACAAAAATTCAGTCTTTGAACAGGAGGGTGTAAAATATTGTAAGAAATAATAAAGTGAAAGATGTAAAGCTCTGACTCAGTTTCCTATGCTGAGCATGTCTACATTCTTCATTGTTGCTTCCTGCGTGTTGAACATGGGTGATATTTTTTAAAGTGGTGGAAAATACTATTCCGTGAAGTTCTTTTCACCTTTGCTGTCCACATGTATTGCTACAATCTGAGAGGATGTCAAGTTTAGCAATTACAAAGGAAAGGATCGTTTCATGTACACATGGATATTTGAGGGGCCGTCATTTATGCATAGAATGATTAGTTATACACGCCCCTAAGTTACAGTGATGGAACAAACAACAAAATATCAAGAAGCAGCAAACAGGCAATTTAGTCCACAGCTGCATCTCCTCAATTTACTTATTCACTCACAAGTCACAAGATATGACCATGGAATAAAGGGCTTTAGTCACATGAAGGATATTCTATCAGGTAGTATCCAGAACAAAATGTGTTTTCAAACAAAAATTGTGATATATAAACCTCCTCCAAACATGCAGTTCCTACACACACACACACACACACACACACACACACACACACACACTACTTGTTGGGTCAAGAGAATCATTTCCTGTGTTTTCACGAATTTTTGCACTAGCAAACAGGTATAGAAACAATTCTTTCAACCATAGATTAATGAAAATCTTATTTTGAGTCTGACTTACGTTGGATGCAGACAGAGAATGTGTGAATTCTCTGATACCACACGAGATTTGCTACAAATTAGTGTGAACTTCAGATGATGTGAGACACAGAATAGAACCAGCACAACACACATATTCAAGGACAGAAGAAGAAAATCTTGACAAGAAACAGGGCAGATATTTCCCTAAGTTATTCCTGGTTATCACTTTCTCCAGTGTCCTAAAAAGCAGAGACTGTAAATTATTCTCAAACCTATTCTTAGTGATAGCTATAAATTATTTGTAATTGATGTACATACTTATACCTAAATTAATATTTGAGGTGTCTTAGAGGGGATTTTAAGATGATTTTGTGCATACACATGACTGACTGAGCAAGCAGGGCGAGGTGGAAGTATTCAGGGATCTCTGCCAACCTCTGTCAAGATTCAGACCATGATTCTTTTACCTGTGCTGTTTAGCTGTAGTGCTGTCTGCAGGGTAAAGTTTTCTGAATTTTCTTAGTGCAGTCTTAGAACCTATACGTGAACTATTACCAATATTGATCATGACCTATTTTTCATTTATGGTCAGTGATTTTTTTTTTTCCAGTTCAGACTCTATCCAACCCTTTAAGGTTGGTGCCCAATTCCCACATGAAATATGTCCTACAATTGATTCTGTTATTTTACATTATTTTCTAACTTTTTTTTATAAAGATGTATTCTTCAGACACTCAGGGTGGATAAACAGTAATTCTTACAGAACAATTTCAAACCTGCAATCATTCCTGTTTCAATGTTCAATATATTACAAATATACAAAGAAAGGTGAGCAAAGGGAGCAATCTAACATAAAACTTGGGAGGACTAATTTAAGGGAAAAGAAATACTATTGAAAAGTTAATGAAGAAACTTCTTATAGCTATTATACAAAGTATGAATCCGTGGAACATTAAAATAATCAGGACACCTTTTGTTGAGTCACTGGATACTAGAATATAACAAGAGCACATGCAAATACAACTAAAGGCAGAATTCAATGTGTTACAAAAGTGTTATGAAAAGTTTCAAGGAAATGAGAGAACATAATTGAAGATTCAATAAGACTCTAAGCTGATCCTAAAGTATTGGCAGAATTTTGACAGCTCGATATGACGTAGAGGAGCATTTCATGTGAAGGGAATAGAATCTCAGATGGGAAAGAATAAGCAATGTCAAGTTGTCAGGTTACACTACAGCATAAAGATATATTATGGAAACGACGGAATAAGAATTTCAAAGGTATATTGAGGACAGGGTATTGAAGTCTTTGAATTCTATGCTTACATACATGAATATATTTAGTAAATAGTATGAATCCTTTCATGATGTTTGACTATGTTCATAAATGCGCTTTAGGATGGTTCTTTGGTAATGACATTAATAGAATGGACAAGAGTAGACAGAGGAAGTCTAGATTAAAGAATAAATACCAAACCTCATTGGTAAGAAGGAGGAAGGAGCCTCAAATATGATACTGTTTCTTTCTCAACACTGTCATAACATTCCAGCACCTCAGTTTCTATATTAGTAAATGTTGGTTGAATGCAGAATAATAGAAAGAATGTGATTCCCTGGTAATATGGAAAGAGAAGAAAGAGTGGGATAAAGAGCCATACAGGAGGCCAAAATCTGTGTGATTGAAAGAATTAAAGGGTCTTTAGTAAAAATAATAGGAAAAATCTGGGCCTCAGCAAGAAAATAATATGTTCTAGCATTGTCATAGATACACAGTCCTATTCTAAATTCTAATAGTTAAAAATTTCCCATTTTATGCTTATTTATCAACTAAATATAAGTCCTGTTTTTTGAAAACATTTAACATGGTTCTCATAAATATAATGGATTTTCAAACATACTCCATTTATACCTGACTTACTGAACAATAACAAAATTGGCAAATATGATGTAAATGGCAAAAAAAAAAAACGGCAGTTTTAAAGAAAGCAAGAAAACACCTTTAGTTACCATTATAAATTCAACATCTTAAGAAAACTGCAAATTAGTAACAAGTTAATAAAATATGCCCATATTCTACAAAAAACAAAAACTTACTTATTTTGAAATCTATTTGTTTTTCTCTAAAAGTGAGTTATGTCATAAACAATACAACTTTTTAAAAAACTGTCTTCCTATGATCTCAGGATTTTTTGTTTTGTTTTGTTTTATTTTTGGTTGAGTTAAAATTTTTCTTTGAGATTCATGCAATCAGAAATTTTATCTTATGGAAAACCATATGTCAACTTTGTCACATTAGTCAGCTTACTGTTCTTATGATTGTCCTTGACAACAGCTTTAATGAAGCATACAATTATTTACAATTTCCAGCAAAGCACAATTTCTGTTGAATTTTTTTTGAAAATAGAGCACTGACATAGTCATCCTATTTAATTCTCACTATAACAATTTGCGGGAGGTATGATATCCTCCTTTTACAGGTAAAGTGTTTGACTTTGAGACAATAAGTTAATTACCAAAGATCACTTAATTCTTCGTATGACCCAAAGGGATGCTCACTTTCTATCACCTGTCAGCTGCTTCTTCACTGTTGTTGATGCCCAGAGCCCTTCCTCTAAGGTACTCTCTTAAGTGGTATAGTAACACCAAGTAGTGTCCCTAAGGTTACATACAAATTATGGTTTTTGCATAAATAACCTTGTGCTTTTATAGAGGGAAAATCTGTATACGTCTCTATTTCTGTTAGGGAAGATGCAGTCCTGTCTGAATAATCTCTCACAAAATACTCTAGACAATGGCATTACTGATAGTGTAAGTCTGGAACCTGAAGGGGTCAGTATCAGTCACCATTGCTTTTCAAATTAGTTTAAAGTTTTTTTAATTATTCACCCTGACATAGGAATTATGTGGGAGAAACCTAGGGAACCTTGGATATTACATAGTGGGCTTTGCCATTCAGACGTGAGCATCTAGGTCTGGCCCAAAATCTTACGTTAACTGACTGTGTTTCCCTAAAGTTTCACATAATTTGTTAGTACATCAGTTTCCTAAATAGAAAAGTGAAGAGTTGAATTAGTTAATGGCCAGGGATTAATTCTCTTTAGGTCATATTTCTTCACATTTTATGAGCAAAGGCACTGACATTCTTCATTCCAGATTGTCCTTTCAATTATGTTTGTATAGTGAACAGCCTTAGAAGATAGGGAGAGTGTGTCCTTCTAGAAAATATGGTTAGGCATGGTACTGCCTATTAAAATATACTGGGTTCACTAAGTTCATGGTTTCATTGTGATAACTCAACCTACTGTATGAACAGATATCACCTGGCCATCTTCACATAGCTTTGTAGGAACTGGGTTGCAATAAACTGGCACAAGAAAATACTAATACTCTGGCTATTGCCACCACTGTGAGTAATTAAATATTTTGTCTCTGACCCAGGAGACTCCTTGTCTTTTGCCAGCATCCATAAAACTGCAGCAGGCTAAGTAGTTAGATTGCAAAAATTGTAAATTCCCAGACCCTTAACAGTTCTTGACATTGATAAATACAGTCTTCCTAAATTCTTGCAAGGATGTATTTGCCCCCATCCCTCAAATCCCCAAAACTGTACTGTCTAGCCTCCATCTCAAACTCAAATAGGTACCACACTAAGTCCTGACCTTTGCTGGAGTAATTTAATTAGCTCTCTTTCAGTAATTCTGCATCATTGACCTTCCAAAAGCCCTGCTCTGAAAACGTGCTGCAGTTCTAACTAGGAACAGGTTAAAATATTTGGACAACTTGAGCATTAAAAAAATATGGCACCCTCCACACATATAATTCATAATGAAAACAATACTAAACAGAAAAGGAATTGTAAGAAAAATCCAATAAAATTCTGATTATATGCATGATGATCATTGTGTCACTGCTATTTTTGTAGCAGCAAATATTAAATATTTTCCTTTCTCTATCATTTTTCCTCACCTAAACTTGTACATAGTCTGTCTATTGAGTAATCTGGCACCACTGATTCTAAACGTAGACCCCAAGTCTGAGCTATTATCTACTCCCGGTTTGCCCACATCTATGTTTTGCCTTCTCTCCAACTCCATCCTGTTCCATTCCACTGCCAACTCAAGCTGCTTCTCTTCTGTTGAATTAATATGATTCCAACAGCTTACCTATCATCATGTATCAGAATTTCCTCCCACTGCCCATCTTGATTCTGACTGTCCCACTGCCTCAGTGATCCTGAACTCACTGTCATAACCCACATTTCTTTGAGGTAATTCATGATTCAAGGCTCATCTAGCTAAGGAAAGAGGTTCATGTCAGAAGCCCCATTTTCAGCAGCAACTGAGGTTATGTTCACTTCCAATTATACTATTAAATGAGTGTTATTTGTCATTTAATTATGTATTGGTTATTAATTATGAAATGTCCAATTTCCTTAAGTACTGAGTTTGACAGTTGATATCTCTGACATTTCACTTTGACACTTCTTGTTTTATTTTTATTGTGAAGGTACATTCTCAGTTTTTCAGATAAACGTTTTGGCTTGTGATTATCTGTCAAATTGTTTTTTATAGCAATTGTTGTGGAACGAAGGAAAAGTCAAAAAATTTTTTCATTTTCGAATGAGTTCTGTTGTGGGACAAATGCAGTGCAGACAGCTCGAAATAGCAACCAAGTGTTTGGGAAGGATGTGGCTAAATAGAAACACACAGTACGTCGATGGTTTGAGAAGTTCCATTCTAGTGATTTTAATCTTGAAAATGAGCCATGTGGGCAATCTGAGACCAAGGTGGATAATGATGAGCTGAAAGCTGTAGTGGAAGCAAATCTATCTTAACCTACACATGAATTAGCAGCAAGGGTTGGCATTACTATTCTAACAATATTGGACCACTGGAAACAAGTCAACAAATTAAAGAAGCTGGATAGGTGGGTTCCTTGTGAATTAAATGAGCGCCAAAAGAGAAATTGTCTTGAAGCTTGACTTTCTTTGCTGTCATGATATAAAGTCAAACCATTTCAATACCGTGTTCCTATGTTTGATGAAAAATGGATTCCTTTTTGACAATCACAAGTGTTTGGCACAATGGTTGGATAAAGATGAAGTGCCAAAACACAGTCTAAAACCGAATATTCGTTTAAAAAATGCTAATGGTATCTCTTTGGTGGTACAGCACTGATATTATGCACTACAGCTTCATGAAATCCCATCAGTCAATTACTGCGAATGTCTACTACAAGCAATTGGATGAAATTATGAGGATGCTTGCAATGTAGCAGCCAAGGTTGGTTAATAGAAACAGGCCATTCCTCTTGCAAGACAACACTCAACCACATGTCACACAAACAACCCTGCTCAAACTAGAGAAGTTGGACTTTGAAACTCTTTGTCATCCACTGTATTCATCAGACCTTGCACCAACTAACAACCACAACTTCCAGGCTTTGGACCACTTCTTGCAAGGAAAAATATTTAATTCTAAACAAGCTGTGGGAAACACCTTTTGTGATTTTATCGCCACTGTCTCTCCAGGCTTCTTCGCTGATGGCATAAACAAACTACTGTTAAGATGGCAAAACTGTGTTGGTAGTTTAGGTGTATACTTTGACTAATTTTACTGCTCTTATTTGAGATACAATAAACTACACTTTAGATTCAAAATCGGACATTTCATATTTAATAACCTCATAAATCCATTTAAGGGTCTCCTCTGGCTCTGCCGTTCCCTGTATGTTTTCCCTACTCCATTCTGCCCAGATTTATAAAAGCCATTCTTCCTTCTGCTTTCTGCTTCCAGCCACCTTGATCTTGTTCTGCCCTTGCATTTGCCATGTTTTCTCCCTCCGTAGGTCCTTTGACTGTGTTGTTTCCACTGCCTTGAATATTTTCTTGCTGATATTCACCAGGTACATCCTCCTACAGACCAGCTCAAGTGTCACCTCCTAGGGGAGTACCCCCAACCTTCCATCACAGATTAAATCTTCCGTGATATAACTGTTAAACATCATATAATTTTCCTTCAAAAAACATGCAAATTTATATTTCTCTGTGTGCTTTCTTGCTTAATATGTCACAAGTAAGCTTTAGAGAACAGAAACTGTGAATATTTTGATCAATATTTTATTCTCAAGGCCTGAATTTATAGTAGGCAAATAGCAGCAGTAAATGAGTGAATGTTTATTTTTCTCTATATTTGAATTTAGACCACAGTGGCTTTCCACAGAGTAGGCACTTACGGAACAAAGGAATGACTCCAATCCTTGAGTACCCTTTACCAGTGTTATCATAAAAAGCTATAGCACTTGACAGAGAAGCAAAATCTATGAAAACACTGGGATCAATCTCTGGAGGTCATCAATTTCCCCCCACTGTCCCATACTGTTTCTTTTTTATTTGAACTGGAATCCATTAACAGGAGAAACATATATGTAAATGTGAAATGGAAATCTAAGCTCCTACTTTAATAATTTTAATCATTAATATAATAATCATTTATTAACTCACACTACTTGTTGTAGCAAGATTGTTGTGAAATGTCCATCTTTTGAGATTTAAATACATTTCTGGTCCCAGGAAAACAAGTCTTTTCTGGTTATTTGATCTGCCACCAAAAGAGATCATTTTCCTGATACCCCTCATGGCTTCTGTCAGGGCAGCATTTTACTGTTAAAGTTTAAAAGAAAATTATAAATTAACTTTAAATGATTAATGGTGTTTAATTCATATTTATATATTTTATTTACAGGTGACTTTTAAAATATTTTTCAGCAGGATTTCAATGATCAGTTAATGTGTTATATGTCAAATAGTACTGGCCATCAAGCTCCTCTCATCAAAGAGTAAAACCCTAATAAGGAATTAAAATATCATGAAAAACATTTTGTGAAAAATACTTATCCATACCTTCTTTAGACTGAAGACATATTAAACTATAAAATTAAGGTTAATATAATTGAAACAAGTGATTACTACTTAGATATAATTGCACTGTTAAAAGGCTTCCACTGGGCATTATGTTTCCTCCCCTAAATGCTTAATAACATTTTCAATAATAAACCCTTTTTACTTTGAAATAAATATGCAAAATCCCTAAATACATGTACATGGTAATGAGATTTCTTTATTATAAATACATTGCTGTCTTTTCTCTTTTGTTGTCCTGCTGCCTCCTTATTAACATGTTTAAGTTTGATATGCATAAATAAGGAAAAGCTCTCCTTTGTTTCTCTCATCAGCAGCTAGTGTCACCTTAAAAGTTCTTCTGGGCCCTCCAGGTTGCATAATAATGATAATGATAATGGCTTCCATTTATTGAGAACTTACTAAGCACTTTGCATATACTTTCACAAAAACATTATGAGGCATATATCATTATCTTCCTTTTTAAAAAGGCAACTGAGCCTTATAGAGATTAAGTCACTTTGAATTAAGCAGCTGGCTCTATGTCACATTTATGGTAACAGACAGAGCCAAGATTGGGCTATAGATAATCTTGATTACAGTTCTATACTCTCCGGCATTAGGTTATACTGCCCAGTGTAATTACCTAATCTCACCGTGGTTTGGTGAAGCCAATTCAACCTCTGCATTGCATTTGCTTTCATTTATGTTACAGATATGTTTGTGTACAACAGCTATTGGTAAATTTTAGTAGGGTCACTCTCCTGAGACTTGCTAAGTAACGAGTTAGCACTTAGCTAACACTTTGTGAAAGGTTTATGCTTGATTTTTCTGTGGCAATGAACCTCACTTCAGTATGGAGGGGTCAGCTGTCCCAGGTTTGAGTCCCAGGTCTACATTAAAACCCTGGAGAGAATGGGCTGTGTCAGTTATACCATCTATAAAATGAAGATAATAATAATATTTTCCTTAAAGGACCATAGTAAAGATTAAATGTAAAATTGTTTGAAGACTGTCTAGCACATAATTATCTCAGTAAATGTTACCTAATATTACTATTATGGTTGACCCTTGTACAACATGGAGGTTAGGGTTACTGACTTCCACACACAGTCAACAATCTGCATATAACTTTGGACTCCCTCAAAACTTAACTACTGATAGCCTATTTTTGCCCAGAAAGCTGACAGATAACATCAACAGTCAATTAACACATACTTATATATGTATTAAATACTGTATTCTTATAATAAAATTAGCTAAAGAAAACAAAGTGTTATTAAGAAAATAAGAAAAATACATTTAGTATTCAATAAGTGGAAGTGGATCAGCATAAAGGTTTTCACCCTTGTTGTCTTCACATTGAATAGTCAGAAAGGAGGAGGAAAAAGAGAGGTTGGTCTTACCATCTCAGGGATGACAGAAGTGAAAGAAAATATGCTTACAAGGGGACGTGCACAGTTCAAACCCATGTCGTTCAAGGGTAACTGTATTATTATAATATTTTCTTGGTTTCATAAAAATTCCCCCAGCTGTTCCTTGGAAAGAAAATGATAACTAAGTTGATATCTAAAATAAAGTGAATATTCTAGAAATAAAAGAATAACAATAATAAAATGACATAAAAATCTTTGGGGGGAGCATACTAAAAGCCAGGCAATATGCTATCATTTAAGTATGAGCAAACTGAGACTTAGAATAAGTACTTTTTACTGTCTAGATATGAAGCCTGTCTGTTTCTTGGACCCAGAAAGGCCTGATAACAATGAACTCCAGGGAAAGATGAGAAGTACCACTGCTGGGGTTCAGGACATGCAATCGCAAAATATGGCAACTTGGCCTTTGAGAAAACAGCAAAAGCTGGAAGGTCACTCTTACTTTCCTCTGCCCTTCCTCCCTGAAGCAGGTCACAAGATCCTCATATGAGAAGTGCCCTTTTTATACTCAGAGAAAATGGTATAAAGCATCCTTATCTCTGAAGATGAAGAGTCATAGAGAAGAATCTGAACAAATCAGCCTTGCTAAGTTTCTCCCAGTTTATTACCATTAGATCCTACCCTTGATCCTGTCATATTTCTCCACAACTGCCTACTCTTAATCAAACCTAGCATAAAAACACACAAGTTTAACCATTTCTTGGGGTCCTCATTTCTTTGCAAAGGCTCTCATGTACCATAAAGTTTACCTTAAAGAAATGTGTGGTCAGGGGCTGTGGCTTACACCTGTAATTCTAGCACTTTAGGAGGCTGAGGTGGGAGGATGGCTTAAGGCCAGGAGTTTGAGACTAGCTTGAGCAACATAGTGACACCCTGTCTCTAAAACAAACAAACAAAAAAATTAGTCAGGTCTGGTGGCACATGCCGGTAGTCACAACTACTAGGGAGGCTGAGGTGGTAGGATTGCTTGAGACCAGGAGTTTGTGGTTGCTGTGAGCTATAATGATGCCACTGCACTGCAGCCCAGGCAACAGAGAGAAAGAAAGAAAGAGAGAAAGAGAGAAAGAGAGAAAGAAAGAAAGAAAGAAAGAAAGAAAGAAGAAAGAAAGAAAAAAGAAAGAAAAAAAAGAAAAGAAAAGAAAAGAAAAGAAAAGAAAAGAAAAGAAAAGGATTCTTTTCTCTTGTTAATCTGACTTCTGTTATGGGTAGGGTCCTCAACCATAAACCTAAGATGGAAAGAGAAAAAGATATCTTTTCTCTTCTACACCATCAAGTATGTTAAATATACAGTTTCCCAATTCCTCCCCAACTTCACACTTTGAGTCAATTATTACAGGATGAGACTTGGTAACCTGTATTTTAATAGGATCCCTATATGATTTTGATTATATCCCAAGCCCAGGAACACTTACCCATATAAAATACTTCAAGGGAAGTCAATTATTGGAGGGCAGCAAGTAGGTGGAAGAGTGAGACAAACAGCCCTGGAGCCATAAAGACCTCTGGGAGAGAGCAGACTGGGCTAGTCAGAGAGGAGAAGCTTGGAAATGAGGCCAGACGTCTTTGGGGTAAACACAGAAGGTCCAGTTTCCCCAAGGTGCACGACAAGCAGTGCTGGTAAGGATCTGGCAGGTCTTCAGAGCAGGAGAGCTGTTCATATGCTCTTCCAGCCTAGGAGTCAGAACTCTCCATATTGGAGAATGTCATTTCCCCAACTGGCACAGTTACTACAGAAAGAAAATAATACATAGGGCCCCCTAATTTAAGTAATTTGCTTGGCAAACCACACTAAACCCATTTAAGCCTATATAGAGTAATCCTCAAAGAGATAGAACATCAATATTTCACTCACTGAGCGCCTTCAGAGAAAAGCTGACAGAGCCCTCATGACAAACAGTGTTAAAAACAAACAAATGACAACTAAAAATACCCCATCCCCCAAATAAAACCAGAATATAAAAGCTTTTCACATTTTCCTCTAATGGCTAATCTCTCTAAGTTTCTTCTTTTTACTATTCAAATGATAGACCTCAGGAGTTAAATGGAATCTCAGAAATAATTGTAAGCAATTTAGCATTTTCTAGAGTAAGGACAGTGGCCCGGTAACGTTAAGTACCTTTGTTCCTACCCTTACATGTAAGCATTTTTACTTAAAGAAAAAAAAAAAAAAGAAAAAGAAAAGAAAAAGAAAAAAAGCATTCTTCCTGAGGCTAGCATTCTCTATTTTTGTCTTCTCTGTCTGAATTTTTCTTCAGGAAAAGAGGCAAAGAACGAATGTGTTTTAGTAAAAACTTTCTTATTTATAGCCCACAAAGCCAGTCTTCTTTCACTAATTCATCTTTCTGTTTAGATTCATCCCTGACTATTTGTCTTTTCCACAGGTGCCCGAGGACACACTTCTTACCTCTTAACTTCTAATCCCAAATCTGTAGTGTTGTTCTCTGTGTTTCCCAAAGCCCCTCACCTCTGCCTCTTTATGTGTGCTTTTGGGAGAGCACTTTTGTTTTAGACAGAGTGCTTCTTCTTCTTTATTCTGCTCACCATTTGTTAATGTCTGCAACCAACCAGATGGCATAAAAATGTCTGTCTTTATGAGTGCATTAAACATTATGATATTTTGCACTTTGACCCACTTTGCCCATTCACTACTCCTTTAAACTGTCTTTGCACATCCAATCTGATGCTTAAGGGCTCTCAAGATTCATAAAGACATTTTGTGCTTGGGCACCCTGCTTATTTACAACATGCTTTTACCATGCTCATAAAAAATAGGCAAATAGCTCACTCCAAAACTACTTCTCATAATTTAACTTCATCTTTATGCCACCCTGTCTATATTCAGTGGAGGTCTATCTTTTTTCCCATTTGGCCTCTCTCTCAGCCATGGGTCTCTAAATGAAATACGTAGCCTGGCTCAGCTGCCACCATTCTAGTTGCAGAAATTCATACATCTGCAAGTTAGTCTCTCTCCGTTGGCCTCTTGCAAGGAAAGACTTTGTAGAAAGTGGATTTTCTAATGGATATGTGCCAGCGGTTTTTTAATGATTTTTTGTAACAGTTTTTAAAAAAATGTCTTCCGATTACATTTTCTCAGGAAATCATATGCTACTTGATTTCTAAAGTTTTCTAAATGATTAAACGAAATAGTAATAATAAAAGAATCATTATAATGTATAAGGCATTTGATAAAAGTTAGCAACCAGGAAGAATCTGTAAATTATTTCAACTGAATGGGATTTAAACAATTTTGAAGTGAACAGAGATTCTGACGTTCATTTTGTGACAAAGGATACAGGGAATTATCTCTATTTTGTTAAGGAGACAGGTGAATGGTTTGTTCATTACCACACAGCTAGTAGGTTGTGGTGCAAAGATCGGAACCCAAGTGTTCTGACGTGTGCAGACATAAGACAACTCACATAGCAAGGATAAAAGGCGCCCAGATGCAATATAGCATGCTTGTATCATCTCTTCCACAATTTTCTAAAACCGTGCCCACAGTTTTAGGTAAAAAGAGCATCTTTGAGATACTGGCTGCACTCTACCCAAATCTCACTCTGCTTTTGCACATGCCCCTAAGGTAGGTCTCGATAGACAAAAGGTAATGTGTTAGATGAGCTTTGAAGCTTCAATAAGAGAGCAGTAGCTATTAACGGAAATAAAAGAAAAATAATATTCCAGGCAGAAGGAACGGGAAATACCACAACCCTACTAGGAGGGGCATTATAAAACAGCATGTTTATGTTTTCTAAATCCAACATCCATAGGCAGAGCAGGATTCTGCATTCAAATGGAAACTCAATCACTAACTTCTGAAAGTGCCCATTGCATAAAAGTGTAACCACAAAAGGATTCAATCTCTAGATTGGTCTTATCGATTATTAGAAATGTGTACAGCCAGAAGCATGGATAACTGATTTTCAAGTGCTGCCTTTAGTCTTTTGCCTGGGAAATATTGAAATAAGTCATTCATTTTAGAATAAACAAAAGGTGACAATTTTAGAGGGCTTTATAAACAATGAAGTTTATATATAATGTTACCAGATCATTGCTATAATCCTATAACATATATCATGATGATTATTTACTTTGAGGTTTGGACAAGAAGGATTAAAAATTTGAGATATGAAATGATTTTCTTAAAATCACATAAGTGATTCATCCCACAGCTGGGCCTAGAAAATAGGTATTTAGACTCCTTGTCCAGTGTTCTGAAAAAGAAGCCAGTTTGTAGCATTTCTTGAATGTAAAAATTCTTGGAGGTAAGAGATAAACAAAAAAAGATCAGAAATAGAAACCAGCTATGGCAGACCTGAAAAGAGGTTATCGTTTGTTTTCATTAATCCAATATTATTTAATTTTAAACACATTAACATTCGTGAGCAATCTTTCATTGCCATTTCAGTGGGCACCCTTCCTTCCTCCCCTAGATACTTAATCATACCAGACCTGTTCTTCAGATCCTTGAATCTCCTCCTATTTTCCTCAACCTTGTTGCCTTCTTATTGAATGCCTTCTTTTAACTTCGGATCACTCAGGATTTTTACTTCTGCCCCCACTCCCCACTGAAATGCACCATCCTTATTTCTTTCTTTTCTTGGATCATGACTCTATGTATTGTCCATGGACTCACATTGACAGGGTGACCCTACATCCGATTTGCCTGACAAAATCAAGAACAATGCCTGTCGTCCTAGCATAGCTAAAAACTGTGCCCCTTTCACTTTCAAATATTTCAGTTTTACAAAATGTACATGGTCAACCTTATCTATGCTTATTAATACTAGATAATCTGATAAACTAACATGTGCTCTTCAGAGAGAACAGAGGCAGTATCAAGTTGTTTTCTTGTCAGTGCTTTTTCAAGAGCCTGCAGTTAAGTGGGCTAGGTATATTTTATACTGAAAATAAAAAATAATCACAAGTTTCTAGACTTGTAACTTCAACATAATGTTTTATAAAATAGATAATAATAATGTTTTTTCTTGTTACATGTAGACAAGAATATTTTTAAAATTAAAATGACTTTCACATTTTCAAATAAGAAGTCCATTCTCAGCTGAGACACTTTGATCACTTGTGTTCTGAAAAATAGCACACTACTTGTTTTCTATTTATTTTAATGACGGAAACTTTTCAGTTTCTTTGTTGTATATTTTACCTATTTCCACTAAAATATTCTACTGAAATATTCAGTGCCCCAAGAATAAATCCTTGGAGTATTTTCTCTGTCCATATAGACTCCCAAAATGATCTCGTTTAGTGCTGTGATTACCCTATGCAAATAGCCCATGAATTTCATATGTTTAGATCTAATTGCCTACAACATCTCAATTTTGATTCATACATTTATTTATTCTCTCATACAACAAACGTTTTTTCACCTGCTAATAATTCTCAGGCATTGTTCTACATGGTATAACAATGAGCAAGACAGAGTCCTTGCTCTCATGGAGCTTCCATTCTGGGAAACTAATAGGGGTCAAAAACATGTCCAAAAACATAGCACTGGATTCCACAGACATATCCACACATTATGCGTATGCATGTACACACCTATGCACACAGCACACACACACACACAGGCATGCACAAACACAAACCTGCATCTCTCAACTGTCTCCCATTTCAGGACATAATGCCACAATTTACCGAATTGCTCAGGCAAAAACAATGGATTCATTCCTGACTCATTTCCTTTTCTTGTACCCCAAATCTTGTCAGCTTTACATTTAAAATATGGTCTACATCTCAGCACTTCTCATAGCATTCGTCTTCACCACTCTAGAACAGGCCATCATCAGCCACTACTATCAATGCTTGGAATTTTGCAATAACCTCCCTATTGTCCTCCTTAATTCCGTTGGACTTGCTACCACTTATTATCCAGACAGCAGCCAGAATTATCATATTAAACACCAGCCAGATCCTAGCCCCACACAAATCCCTCCAACAGTTTTCTAAGATAACTAAAGTGTGAATCCCTTCCCAGCCTGTAACACTCTATGTGGTATACCCATAACCTCCATAACATCTACTACTCATGCTCTTTATCACCTCTCTCCAGGTACACTGTTCCTTGAACATATCAAACACACTCTTACATTGTGGCCAATGCATATACTCCTCCTTGGTCTAAAATACTTATCCTCCAGATATTTGCACAGCTCATGGCTTCTCTTAACTCAGGTCACTGCAGATGTTACCTCCAGAGATCTGCCTTCATGTATTACCTGGCCTAAAACAGTTTTTCATTCCCTTAACCACTTTCAATCTATTCTCATGTCCTGTTCCTAAGTGACCATAATATCATACATCTATTTTCTGTATTGATTTTCCAACACTCCACTGGAATGTTGCTGCCATAATGCAAGAAACCTTAGTGCTTACTGCTTTCTCCTAAGCTCTGGAAAAGTGTCTGTTATGTAGTAGGTATATCAACTAAGATCTGATAAAGAATAAATGAATTAATTAAGGAAATCATAATAATCTCAGCCTCACGGGACTCTACACAGAGGTATCTGACCTGAAATACAATCTCAAGCTTGATGATGGACAAACATGCATTATCAATTTCAAAGTGTCTTCCAACGCTATCTTTCTTTCTTGACTTAAACAATGGAGACGGGAAGTTTTGTAGTGTGGAAGGTACATAGGATTATTTTTTTGATTTCAAATTACATAACCTGAGCAAGTTATTTGACCTTACTCTATGTTAGTTTCCTCAAAAGTTTTACTCATTTAATAGAGCCATTGTGAGAATTGTATGATATATACACATACATTTCTTGGAATGGTGCTTGTCACACAGTAAATGCGTACTACATTTCTTTTTTTCATTCTTTTATTTATTTTTTTTTAAATTCATTCCTTATCGTATTTAGTGGGTGATATACCAGACTTTGCTATACCCCCTCCCTCATTGATCTTGAATGACATTTGCTTAATAAGGCAGAATGTTTTGAAGGTAGATAATATCACCGATTCAACTACCATGCGATTGTTTTATATGAGAAAATAGCGTGTGGGCTCTGCAGTAATCCTGTGGAAGATGGGCACAGTATGGCTTTAATCTTAAATGGTCCACAATCCTCTTGCCCTCAGTGGAAATTAGATAGTGCTAGGTGTGCTGCTAAGTGCTCAGTGAATCCCTGATGAGTCAAATTATATTGATCACTGTATTTTCCTGCCTACAGATACACAAACAGATGCAGGGAGTCTTACCATATGAGATTTTTGGCTTCGTTCTCTTACTAATTTCTTTCTATTCTCTTTGTCATTTTTTCCTCTTACCTTTTAGCTTTTCAGGCCTGACACTGTAAATTCAGCTGCTTTGGAACAGGTGGATTAGTCACTGGTTTTATGGAATGCGCAGCTAATGGCGTACTTATTTGGGTGATGTTCAGATTTTTCTAAAGGAGAGATTGCTGCTGCTTTTCCCACAGCTGCTTCTCTTCTGCCTTTAACTTCAGACACCTCAGGAAAAAGCAGTAGGGAGTAATAACAAATTGTTTTATTCCCTTCATCTTGAACAGCAAGATTTTATAATAAACTGACTGAACTCCACTCTCTCTCATCCCATCTGGAAAAAAAAAATAGTTGTTGAAATCAGCTGAGTATTTTAATCACATAAGAGATGCAATTTTTAGTCAGAATTTCCACAACCAAGCATCGTCATTTGGAACTAAGCCACCATTTACTTCTATTGCTAATATAGCAATGACAGTAATGGTGACAGAAAAAAATGAAGAGAAGGCGTGAAGTGAGTAGAGACTTCAAATGCTAATGCTAGTGTTAGGGCCAGAACTGGGTGAGGCTGTGTTGAATCTTCCTGCTGATCTGCTCAATCCATTACCAGAAGAGTCACTACAGAGACCACAGCCTTCTGTTTCATTCTATTCCTTTCCTAAGACGGGCTAGGAGACAGTGACAGCTCCAGGAAGGAACACTTGAGAGAAAGTTATAAAGGTTTTTAGGGCCTAATTTTTACCCTACAAGGTGTCAAGATCCCAACCAATTTGCCTTCAACAATGTAACATCACAATGGCAAAATGAAATGAGTCAGTCTAGCTAGGTTTGGTTCAATAGACCAAGAGCTCCTCACAAAACAAGATTATATCTTTTATTTCTGTATCTTTAATACCTAGGCTGTCATAAATAAAGTTTTACTGAATGAATAAAGAATGGATGGATGGTCTGGTATCAGCAAGTGGCTCTGACTACACTGTGATCTTGATATCCATTTGCTCTTCTCCAAGTCCACTGCCGCGACCCTAGTTCAGGCCATCATCCCTCACCTGGATTACTCCCCCAGCTTTATAGATGCAAATTATCCTTCTATTTTGACCACGTCTCCTTTCCTGAGCTCTACTCTTTTTTCTGTACTGCAATAAGATTCTGTTTTCTGATACGAAACTTGATCAGGTCACTTTCCGCTTAACATTTCCCAATGGCTTTTTATCTCCCTTGATTTTAAAGTCCAGATTATAGTTTGTGCATTTGGCTTGTGATGCCCAACATAATGCCCTGCTAAGTCTGCAGGATTATCTCTTCCCACTACCTTTTTTGTAGTATGTGATCCAGTCATGCTAAAAAACCTTAAAGATTCCAAGACACGTATTTTTTTCACCTTTTAACCTCCCCAATATCGTGACGAATCTCACAGTGATATAATTCCAATGTTTTTCCTTTTCCATTGGTGTACAAAGGTATGATGCATTTTATATTTGAACCCACCTAGATCTAATAGATTATGGTATTTTAATTTCCTTGAACATGCCAAGTCACTTTAAATTCTGGACCTTGACATAGGCAAATTCTTGGAATATCTACCTGATTAACATTCTCCTGGAGGAATGACCCATAGTTTTTATTATCCCAACTTCATAGAACCCATATATTTTTTACTATAACGTTTTCAGCCAATGTTTTTATAAGACAAAGAAATACAGTATATGTATATCCTCAAAGTACAATGAAACTTTTTTTTTAACAAAATGACTTGCAGGAAAATTCTTGAGGTACAATCCAAACACAACTACTAGAATGACAGAGTCACTTTTATACAAACTGAAAAGTGTGCCAAATGTCACAGAGGGTATGTGCTCCTTGAAGACTGCTGCCTATACAAGATGTAGTCTTTTCGATGTGAGCAATTCCATGTCACTATGTGTCTGTCCTGAGTGTGTGGCTTTCATATTTACCTTTTATTCTTGCATATATTTTGTGATAGCATTGAAGAACCTCACAGAGAAATAAAGAGATTGAGAAAGAGAATAAAAATAGAAGATGCTACTGCATAGGGAACATCTGTTAATTACTGTATTAAAACCCTATAATTGGTGATGAGAAAATTTTAAACATTTTAGAATGTAAAATAATTATTTGTTATTAATACTTACATGTCATCATATCACCGCATTTTAGTTACATTTTAGGAAATTGCTTGAGCATGAGTTGTGATGTGTACTAGATTCTCCAATACTCTGTTGGAGTATTATAGAACCATACCTTGACCATGGCCTCATCACGTATGGACATGGCCGGATGACTTGCCTTGGCCTGTGGGATGATGGCAAATGCACGGTAAGCAGAGGTCTCAAAGGCGCTTTTGTAAGGTTCATATGTTTTATTTTATTTTTTTGTATATTATGATGTTTTGACATTTTAAAAACTTTCTGGGTAGGCATTGCCTTTCCTGGGGCTAGTCAATTCTTAGGGATAGTGAAGGACTCCATGAAGAGCATGACTTTGATATGTAAACTAACCAATTCAGAGTTACACCTCCATTGTCTGCCTCATACACCTCAGGAGGCAATATTCCCCTATCTTAATCACGCCAGGGCTAGGTACCAGGCATTTAGGACATCCCTATAGCTTAAAGCCTGCCAAAATTACTCAAACTAGCCAATCCTGAACTATTTACCACACTCTGTTTCTCCCACAGAAATCCCCCAAAAAGCTCTAGGCTCAGCTTTCACCTTGACCCTGCGTTTTTCCTCCTGGCCACCTGAGGCTTCCCCATCTGGTCCTACTGGGCATGCCATGCTTCCTGTTTCTAGGACCTGTGAATATAATATAACTTTGTTTCCCCGAACCGTCCCTTTGTCCCCTCTTATGGCCACATCTGACTGACTATCACATAAAAGAACACATAACAGCTTGTGTGGTTGGGCTTGTTCTCCTGTACCTCTGCCCTTCTTCATGAGAGTATCATGTCTCCAGTAGAGCTGATAGTCTAAGGACAATGAGAGACACATGGAATAGTCTGGGACTCAACCCACAGCTTCAACCAACACCTGTTGAACATAGCAGAAATTAGCCAGACTCGAGTCTGTCCTATAAATGTGGAGCAAGAAATAAATGTTTATTTTTATATGCTAGCAAGTTCAAGAATGTAGTGTCTTGAAGAATTATTGTGCAATATCAGCTACATATTACTACCATGTTAAACATGATTTAATGATGGAAAAGAGGCTTCTGGTTAGAGATTTTGCTCAGAGCATCTGATTTTTGGAAAGAATTGCTGATGTTAAGCAGGAGATAGATCTAACCATTTTCTATCCTTGCCACTCTCATTTATCTTTTATTTGTATGTTTGTCTTCTGATCACCTGGGCTGTGCTAAGATCCCTTCGTCCATTTTCCATAGCACCCTGTCTTCTTCTATATTGTAGCACTTATGAAATTCTACTCTAATTATTTGTCTCTACTATTCACTAGAATCTTACAACCTGGAGGGCAGGAAAAATATATATTCCCAGCAATTACCATGATGCCTAGCACATAATATATTTTAAAATATTATTTGCTGAATCAAATGATTTATCTCAGCTCAGTTCTGTTTCTAAATAATGTGTGACTTTGAACAAAATATTTTTGTGGTCTCAGTATTCTTTTGTGCAAGTGAGAGAGTTGTCTGAATTATCTCTAAGATTCTATTTCTATGATACATTTATGTGCAAAAAATGAAAAAAAAGTTGGTTTAATTATGAGGTTTACATAAATTTATGCATTTTTTATAAAAGGTTACTTATTTATGAAAACCTGGAAAAGATAAAAAAATAAAAATAATGTCCCACAAATATGATTAATAGCTGTTCCGTTTAGCTGTATTTTCCCCCTTTAACCATCTCTCTCACACACACACACACACACACATCACAGATCTCTACCTTTTTGTTATATTTATTTTTATGATGAATTTTTAGGTGATTAGAATCTCATTCTACATATATTTTTGCATTTTATACTTTATTTAAGATTATATCGTGTTCTAATATTTAAGTAGACTGCTCAGTTCATTGAATTTCAATTTTTAAAATATAATTATAGATTTTAAAATTATGAATTTTTCTACTAATTGTAGCTTTGGCTGCACCCCATTAGTCTTCTCCCCTTCATTTTTTATTTAGTTGTTCATCCCTTCATTTATTAACTTAACAAATTAAGCATGCATACTGTGCTAGTTTGATCAGTACTGTTTTAAGCACTAGAATTATAGCTATGTACAAAAGAAATAAATGCCCTGTCTTAAAATAATACAATTTCTTGAATGTGTATAATTTAACCTACAGATTGAACAAGAAAACCACACCTCAACTTGCCTCTGAGTGAAAAATCATTTTCCTTTTTTTTTTTAATTCTCAAATAAAATTTACCTGACTTCTCATCTACTAGTTTGAAGAAATATGTCACTGAGTATTAATGAGGTTTGCTTAGGTGTCCATAGAACAGATTCTAATGAACAGGTATTAAGTTCCATTCCCAAGCATCTCCCCAGGAAGCCAGTTACTGCTTTGGCCAGTTGGCCTCTCAAGCAATTTATGTTATCAAACCAGAATACTTAACTTTGAATTTTAGGAAAATGGTCACTTCGTGTTTTATTCAAGAACAATAGATACTTCCCTTTTTCTATATCTGTGTAGGTGGAGAATTCTTTCAGAATGCTTTCTCAAAAGTGAATTTAAGTCACTATTTGGAGAATTACTGCCTACAACTTTAAAATGGCAATTTTCTAAAAACTTTTTCTATTATTTCCAAAAAAAAAAAAAATCCTTAGACAGGAGCTAGACAAAACACCACACTATGCTACTTCAGATTTTTTTTGAACCATAGTTACTTTCAAATACAGTCTTTTTCTTTCTTTTTAAGTTATGTTTGTTTTGTTTGCTTCCTTTTAAAAATATATTTCACTATGGAAAGCAAAGGTCTGGTATATACGTAATTATTGTGGTGTTCTATAGATGCTTGAACATTTGCAAGTCAAGTAAAATAATCAGTATCCACCTGTGAATTTGCATATGAGGTAGACTTACAGATACTGAAAAGCTAAATCATCAATTTCTCTGGCCATGTGATGCTCTAGTCTGCTGGGAGATGTGTGATAAAATCTTTGCTTTACACATATGACTGTAGTAGCCTTTAATCTTACCATTATGTCTGCTTGGAACAGGAATAGGCTCACTGAAAGCACAGAACCCATTTTGTGACCATTAATAGGAGAGCCAAAAAGCCAAGGATAAAAGAGAAGAAAGAGAAAACCTTGATTCTGGAAAGACATTACTGTGCTATTAGACTAATCTTAAACATCTAGACTGCCTTTATGCAAAAAAAAGTAAATTTCTATTTGTTTAAATCACACTTTGTAAGCAACATAATTAATATTATTCAAATGTTCTCTAATCTTATAAATTTTGTGTGTCTGATTTTTCAGTCATTTAAAGATTCTGTACGTATCTTTATATTTGTAAAAGTTTTTTTAATATATTTTGATATCATGATGTTGAGAACATTATCATTTTTATGTATTTATTATGAATTGATCTATCTCAAAAAAGTCCCTTTTCATTTGTTAGTTAAATATTGCCTTAAAATTATGCTACTCCATTCATTTGCTGATTTTTTCATTTATTAAAATTGTGGATTGGGTTCTGTATTCATCAAGGTTCACTTTGACCCCTGTGTATTCTTCACAGAGGTACCAGAATGTGAGCTTAACAGCTCATTTTAGTTTAATTTACAGTCCAATTAGAATTGTCCT
>RJWJ010026900.1:0-22648 GCA_004363605.1 Indri indri
GGCAAACTAGAGCATACAGGCTCTGTCTAAAGTATCTGTTTAGAACTGTGGGACCTGAAGGCTAAAAAATTAAAAATTAAAAAAAGAAAGTAGCTCTATTTACAGCTACCACTCACCCCCGACCATTATCACCTTGACGGAACGCAGACACAGAGCTGCCAGATAATGCAATTTTTCAAGAGACACAGAATATCTGGACATTTCTGTGAAGTCTCCTATTCTTTAAATGCTGGCAACTAAATTCAAGTTTTAAAAAAAGCCACAATGTGGGCTGAAAAATAACTTATCTATAGTTCAATCTATGCCTTTGATCAAAGATAAAAGCATACTCTAGTTGTGGTAACTGAATTAGCACAATCCTAGTGGAAAGAGGAGAGTGAGGCATATACTATGGATGAGCTGTTGCTGCCCTAGAAGTCACCCCGACTCACCTGTGCTGCAGGGGTTGGGCTTATAACACAACTATAGAGGTCCTATAACTTCATTTTGTTTCATTTTTGTTGCTGTTATGGGAAAAAAAAGGGATGCAGGCAGAGTGTACTAACAGGTTTGGTAGGGTGAGTTCCGCTGGACCCAGTTTTGTCAGTGGCCAGCCTACTCAAACACACAAATAAGAACCTCCTCTTGCTGTTGCAGCTCAGGCTGTCCAATGCAACAAAACCTGGAGATCTCAGAAACATCATTACTTTCAGAAAACAGAACTGCTGCATAGCCCAGGCCCTCCTAGGTAAGGATGTCCACATCTGCATTAACCTCTCAGGATAGCACCATGGCAAAACTCTGCTGTGTCTTGATCACCTGGTCCACTTGCCACGGGGCTATTTGTAACTCCATCCTGTCAATAAATCAACACATTTATAAGGCACCTCAAACTTATATACCATTTTTCTAACCATTTAACCAAGGGTAGCATGAACGTTTGGCCAGTACACAGCATGAACACAAGGACAAAGACCTTTATGATGACCCACTATCACTTAATGAATAGTAAATATCTTTTCTCTAACTTACTTTATTTATTTATTTATTTTGAGACACAGTCTTTCTCTGTTGCCTGGCATTAGCCTAGCTCAGAGCAACCTCAAACTCCTGGGCTCAAATGAACCTCCTGCCTCAGCTTCCCGAATAGGTGGGACTACAGGCGTGTGCCACCACACCTGGCTAATATTTTTCTATTTTTAGTTTCCAGGCTAATTTCTTTCTAGTTTTAGTAGAGACAGGGTCTCGCTCTTGCTGAGGCTGGTCTCGAACTTCTGACCTCATGCCATCCTCCCGCCTCGGCCTCCCAGAGTGCTAGGATTGTAGGTGTGAGCCACCATGACAGGCCTTCTAACTTACTTTATTGTAAGAATACAGTATATAATATCAGTAACGCTTCCAGGCAACAGTAAGCTATTAGTATTTAAGTTTGGAGGGAGTCACAAGTTATGTGTGAATTTTTAACAGCACAGGGGGACCAGTGCCCCTAACCCCCATGTTGTTCAAGGGTCAACTGCAGTTTCAACTGAGTGGTAGAACTGTTGGTACAATTTGATATAAGTTTTTATTAATAAATCTTCATGTCATAGAATTGGTAAGTGTATGTCAGCATCCTGACTATACATGTGAACATTCAGACACTGGCGGGGACCACCAAGTTGACTTATTCAATAAACGGTTATTAACCATCTACTTTGTACAATGCAGTGTTAAGACCATGAAGGAGAAAGATTAAAAGGACTTGGTGGTCCCTGTTTTCAATTAGTTTACAGTTTAAGAGGGTAGAGTAAGACTTATGCATAAATAAGTGTAAGTTAAAATATTAAACTCCTAAATGTGATTTTTTTTTTTTTTTTTTTTTTTGAGAAACAGTCTTGCTCTGTCACCTGGGCTAGAGTAAACTGGCATCATCACAGCTCAATGTAACCTCCAACTCCTGGCCTCAGCCTCCCAAGTAGCTGGGACTACAGGCATGTGCCACCAAGCCCAGCTAATTTTTCTATTTTTTATAGAGACAGGGTCTCACTCTTGGCTCAGGCTAGTCTTGAACTCCTGGTCTCAAGTGACTCTCTCACCTCAGCCTCCCAAAGTGCTGGGATTATAGGTATGAGCCACCATACCTGGCCATTAAACATGATTTTTTAAAAACCTATATAAGCAGACACTGGAAAAATTCAGAGGAAAAAGGCTACTTTTGATTGAAAGATAGGCTGAGCTGGGAAAAAAAACAGGGTAAGATCAGGGAAGATTACAGATATGGGGCATAATTAATTGCACCTTGTAGGGAGGTTATGATTTTGACAGAGGTAAGAAAAACGAGAAGAATGAGAGTTTAAAAAGAGCAAATGGAAAAGAAAATACGTAAGAGGAAGGACACTTGTTTTAGGTAGCAAAAAAAGCACCAGAAACTAGAAATCCAGAGTGATAGGAAAGAAGGCTACGTGTAGAAGGCGTTAGGGTTTCAAAGGTAAGCAGTTAGATCAACTTTTAAGGACTTTGAATGCTAGGATTGGATATTTGTAATTAATTCAGTAAAAACTGGCTGGGCATGGTGGCTCACACCTATAATCCCAACACTTTGAGAGGCTGAGGCAGGAGGATCACTTGAGCCCAAGAGTTTGAGGTTGCAGTGATCTCTGATGACATCATGGCATCCTAGCCCGGGCAACGAAGTAAGACTGTCTCAATCAATCATTCAGTAAAAACTGGAGACAGAGAAAGAGAGAAAATTTAACTTTATCAAAGGAATGATACAACAGGAACTAAATTTCCATTAAGGTAATTTGATGGAAGTGTCCAAGATAGGCTCAAGGGACAAATAGAAGAGCAAACTCCAATGTGGCTAATATACTGGTAGGGGTGGGGGTTGGGCACTATAGTGAGATATAAAGACATAAATGAAGTCAGAAGATTAAGGGCTTTGACTGCTATGTGAAGGATCCTATGAGACTCCTCCCCAATAGGCTGTCTGCTATCAACCTGAGCTGCTAGCACAGAAGTCTCCGACTTCAATACTCAGAAATAAATATGATAGGAGGAAGGGGTAGAAGATGATAGTGCTCCCCTGCAGATCCCTTACCATTCTTCCCAACTCTAAATGTACCCATTTTCTAGGCATTCCTTCTGGAGGTTTCTATTATCAGGTGACTGTGTGCTGGGTAACAGCTTCTAGCTTATAAGCACCACTACAGGGTAACATGCAAGTTTGGTCTAAATGACAAATTACCAAAATAATCAATACAGCGGTAGACACACTAAGACCACAGGCTGACACTAATTACATCGATTGATTCAACCATTATTTATTACCTGCCTTCCATGCACCAAGCACAGGGAATATAATAGTGAATAAACATCATCCTTGTTCCCAAGGAAGTTCAAGTCTAACTACACAGAAAAATTGTTTATAACTTTGTAAAGTAAATCCAGACATCAGTTATTTCATTAAACATTTATCAAACACCTGTTACATGTCAAGTTTGTCCTAGGATTTGGGAATGCAAATATGAACAGACACAATGGGTGCCAAAGAGAAAGTTTCATAGTGAGGAAGAGAAATCAGTGACACCATACTGCAGTAGTATTCAATATGATAACTGATGTGATGAGTTATGAAGGCCGTACAATATGACAGAAAAACTACTTGAGATCTTGCTTGGTAACAATGTACCTTTGTGTAATTGATCATTCTCAAAGAGCTTTTACATGTTACTTCATTTTATTCCAACAACAAGTCTGAAAGGTTAAGCAAGCCAGTCACCACTAGCCACTAGGTAAGGAAACAAAGCAAGGCTATAACTTGCTCAGGGTCACATCAAGTATAATAACAGGAGAGCTGAACACTGAGCAGATAAATGAACTGTGCTGGATTTTAAGGCACATAGGTGCACGCAAGTTTATCCATATAACTTTACAACTAATAAAGGCAAAAGGACCATAGTTCATACATCTGTTGTAGTCCCACTGACCTCACAAGGCAAACATCAATCAAATTGGTAAAAAAGGAATGTATTTACCTGTGCAACCAGATACTAACCATTAGGAATCCTATCAAACACCTGAATTATGGGAAAGACACGATATGCCAGCACCTTTCCCCAAAGGCAGAAACTGATGGTTTCTGCTAATGTACGCAAAGAAAATTTGAATATCCTGCCTGCCCCCCACCAGCACCACCATAGTTCTCATCTTCTATGCCTCAGAACTGCTCTGTCCAATACAGCAGCCACATGTAACTATTATCACTTGAAGTTTTTAATTTTAATGGTTTTAATTTAAATTGTTTTAAGCCAGGCATAGTGGCATGTGCCTGTATTCCCAGTTACTTGGGAGGCTGAGGTGGGAGAATCACTTGAGCCCAGGAGTTTGAGGCTGCAGTGAGCTATGATCACATCACTGTATGTCAGCCTAGGTAATAGAGTAAGACCTTGTCTCCAAAGAAAAAAAAGAAAAAAAAGTTTTAATTTTTTTTAAAATTTAAGCTATTTAAATAAAAAATCCACTTCTTTAGGTACACTAGTCACATTTTAAATGCTTAAGAGGCACATATGGCTAGTGGCTACCACATTGGACAAAGTAGGCATAGATATAGTTCCACAATTGCAGAAAATTCTAATTGACAGCTGCTTTAAATACTACACCACTATTTTTGTTACTACTTTGATTAGACTATAGACTCCTTGAGGACAGGGGTTGTGTCTTATTTATCTTAATATCTTCAGTTTATATAGCAAAGTGCATGTCACACACAAAGCACTCACTATACAGATGGTCCCTGACTGACAATTTTCAACTTTACCTTGGTATGAAAGTAACAAGCATTCTGCAGAAACCATACTTCAAGTACCCATATGACCATTCTTTTTTCACTTTTAGTACAATATTCAATACATTACATGCGATATTCAACACTTTATTATAAAATAGGCTTTCTGTTAGATGATTTCGCTCAACTGTAGGGTAATGTAAGTGTTCTGAGCACGTTTAAGGTAGTCTAGGCTAAGCCATTATGTTTAGTAGGATTGGGTGTATTAAATGCATTTTCAACTTATACTCTTTTCAATTTACAATGGGTTTATCAGTATGTAATCCTATCATTAAGTCAAGGAGCATCTGCACATCTGATTGAATATCTCAAACACAGTAGACCACTCTGTTCACTTCCCCCATCCCATACACACACACACACAGACACTGACATACACACACAAAACAATAATAAACAAGACATCCTCTCACATGGAGGGGACTGGTGTGAAAGGGGACACTGTGTCCAGAGGAAGGAGGCCTGGAGGTGCTAGAAGCTAACTATGTAGGCTTGGGCAAGTTATGTACTTTCTTCACCTACAAAAAGTTAGACTAAAACTCCATGTACCTTACTTCTAAAACTTTAACCATCTTGCAGCAAAGAAAATCATGTATTCTGTCCAAAAAGCCTTTGTACATGTCAGGAAACATACCTGTTAACACTGATGGGTACCTCATACTAAATGGAAACCATTTCTAGGTCTCAGGCTGTCATGACTGTAGTCATTTTTGGTCATTAAGCATGTGGAATTTTCACCTTTACCTTGAAAGTCAACTAGAGACTTAAACCTCAGGCTTAAAGATTGAGTTTCTTCCATGTGCTGAGGCCAGAACTGGATACTCTGTCCATATATGATCAGAGAAACAGGGCAAGTTTCTTGAGTATCTGAATTTAACATAAATTGTCCTATCAGTTTCTATATCAGCGGTAGCCTAAAAATTGAGCAAACAGTACAAAACTGAACCAAGGAAATATTTTTATAACAATCCTTACAGTGTAAAGTATATCATTATACGAAATGTAAATTTTTTCATTCATTCTGCATATTTTGCCAAATTTAACTGCTACAAAAAAATCTTTATTGTCCAAAACCTCTTCATAATGACCTTCACACACATATTCACTTTTATAAACCTTACATTGTTTTAAGACCAACCAAGAACAAATACAATAGGAATTATTGGGCTATCTTCCTTTAAAACTTGTAAATACGTGGGGCAATGGCAGTTCAGGCATTCTGCAATAAATACATGTGCTAATTTGTCAATTTCTCTGACATCATGATATTACTCTTCATTAAGTACTTATGTCACTTCTCCTGGTGCACAGGATAAACTATTACCAATAGCAACCCCATCTACTTGTATTTACTAAGTACCAACAAGGCAAAAGCATTTAGTGGATGACAACTAAACATTTTTTCAGACAATGATGTGGGGAACACATGCAAAGGTCTAAGGGTAATAAAAGGGCTTTTGCTACAGAATTGATTGTTAAAATCAGGCATTAAAAATTAACCAACATTGATCGCACATGATTAGACCTATATAACACCTTACCACTAGTAAGAACTCAATGTGTCTGTTCAACTGCTGGATGGATAAATTAATGAACCTAACTAGAATATTCCCAAGCAAAAGAAGAACAAAACTCTATAAGCTAAAAACTATCAAATATATTTTGCAAAAATGGAAATAGAGAAGAATCTGTTTGCAGCATGGTCTATCTTT
The DNA here is from genome assembly GCA_004363605.1 of Indri indri. NCBI lineage: Eukaryota > Metazoa > Chordata > Mammalia > Primates > Indriidae > Indri > Indri indri. The sequence continues at coordinate 6,517 of RJWJ010026900.1, forward strand.
ATCATAAAAGGGACTCAAACATTCCACTCAGTAAAAACTTTATGAGTCCTTACGTCAAATCACTGGAAGGAATACAGAGATGAAGAAAACACAGTCTCTGCCCTCAAGTTGCTCATAATCTAGTAGAAGGGATAGAATTACAACACAGAATAATAATAATATGGTAAGTTCCGTGGAGGTCAGGAACAGAAGCATCTTCAAGGGAATGTTTGGAATTGGCAGCCAGAGACATGAAGAAAAAGATACGCATATGTGTATGAGAGAGAGCAGAAGTGTGTGTGTGTTTGGGTAGAGTGGCCAGAAGGCATGGATGGAGGATGGCCTGGACAGAGGAACAGCATATGCAAAGAAGACCCGAGGTTAGACACACTATACACCCATGAGTACTGTATATTTAGGAAAATTGCAAACCAATAGTTTTGCATGAGATGTACACATTTTAAAAGGCCCAGCTTACGCAGAATTCCTGCACAGAAAGTTACTTCCCACCCCCACCAGACTTTCACAAGGTGCAGTAGTGGGCCTAATGGAAAGATCTCTGCCAGTGGAATGTGCATTTTTAACAAGCTCCTGAACAATTCTCCTGCACACTTAAGCTGGCCAAACACTGAGACGCCTTTTGAGATGCAGAATTATTGCATTACAAGCGGTTCCCAAACTTTGCTGCACACTGGAATCACTTGGGCATTTAAAAAAAAATGATGTCTGGCTTTCACCCACCCAACACTCTGATTTAATTAGCCTCGGGAGCTACACGGACTTTGGAAATCTTTGAAAGCTCCCCAGGTGATTCTACCGGCCAGCAAAGTTGGAGAGCCACTGACCTAATTGTTAAGAGCTTGGACTGTGGAGTCAGACTGCTTGGGTTTAAATTACCAGCTATGTGACCTTGGGCCAGTAAGTCACTCAGGGCCTCAATCGCCTCATCAGTAAAATGGGGATAATAACCCAACCTCACGGAGTTGTTGTTAAGTTAGACGTGATGAACGTAATGGCCTGGCACAATGCCTTGCGGATAATAAGCGCTTAATGGTGGTTAGCTGTTTACGCTCATCATTAACTCTTCCTCGTCTGAGTGTCACTGTGCAATCGGCAGCATTATCCCCACTGGGCGGCAGCAACTCGCCCAACCTTCCTGCTGGACCAAATTCTTTGCCGGAGTTGTCTCGCTCTGCTCCAGACCCGCCCCCTCCCCCAGGTTGCCAGGAAAGAGCTTCGCCCAGCCGGGCAGCTCCCAAGGGTTAGACCGGGTTTGCAGAGACTCGACAGAAGCCGCCGACTCCAGGGCCAAGCTCGCCCCGCCCCCGTGGGTTCCCGCAAAATTCGAGGATGCGCTTCCAAAGGCCGGGCCCCTGGAGCACCCAGAGCCGAGAAACAAGCCTCAGCCGTCCCGGAACCGCCCGAAGGGGAGGAGAGAGAAGGAGAGGGGAGGGTCCGGCCGCGACGGGGCTGGCCGCCCGGTTACCTGAGGCGACGGGCGGGGCCCGCATCGCTGGGGCGGGCGCCACCGCCGCCGCCGCCGGCCGCTCTCGGCCTTCGGCCTCACGCGACCCGCACCATAGGGCCGGCGCTTTCACTGTCCGGGCCGGCCGTCCTCAGGCGGTCGGTCTGTCCCCCAGTCAGCGAGTCTCCCAGGGCGCCGGGGGATGACGAAGGCCAGTCGGGCCGGCCGGCTGGGTTCTGCTCAAGCAACTTCCGACTGCCAGGGGCGGCGGCGTCAAATAACTCCCCAGCCAAGTGGGCCACTGCGCGTGCGTGATGCTGCTGATCAGAGACTTCCCGGAGCCGAACTGGTGGCGTCAAATAATTCCCGAGACACAGAGCCGGAAGCTGCGCGTGCGCAGCTATCCCAGCTCGCCGCGCGGGGAGCGTTCCGTCTTTCCTTTCCGGACCAAGTGGATAGGGAGGAGTGAAGTGACGGAGGCGCCTACCTCATCGCAGTACGGGGGTGGCACTCCACCTATGAATCTTACGACAAGCCAGACTCTACCTGTTTTCAGTGCGGACGTAGTGAGGGACTGCTCTGCAAGACTCTGGCTGCCACCCAGGTTCTAGGAATTTTTCACATTCCACCATTACAGCACCCTTACTTTGAAATGATGCCCTGTATCCTTATTACATGGGCACAGCATTAATTATGAGCAATGCTCTATGCCAGGCCTGGCGTGGATTACAAAGATGAATCAGACATCAGATTCAGTGCCTCTCATTAAAAGTCGAGTCTGATAGAGAAGATAAGACATTAATAGTAATAATAATAGCAAGAGTTACTGGTTTGAGCACCTGCAGTGCACCTGACAGACATTTTGTAAACAATACCACTTTCAATAATTTGGTTTCTACTTCAACGAAGAAAAGAATACCATTGGAGAGGTACGACTCACGTGCCTTGGGAGTATAAAGGAGGAAACTTGGACTGAGAGAGAAGAGGAGGGAGATATGGTGGAATCTTCACGGAGGACCTGGCCTTGAGATTGACCTTGGATATTCAGAGAGGGAGGGATCAGGATGTTGAGTAGTACTAAAGGCAGGCTGTCTGAAAAGAGCAGAAGAGAGCAGAGAAAATGCTGACTCTTCCTCTCCCTCAGAAGAGACCATGGAGGAAGGAGTGACAAGGGAACCGATGTCCTCATAGAAAGGATAAAACAGAAGAGTGTTTCCTTAAGACCATACCTCACCCTCCAGGAAAGTAGCTACAGGAAGACGGAGGGAAAAAAATGGGTGAGAATGCCAGGACAAGAACTAGGCTATGTCCAGGACACTCTGCGGATCAAAGCAATACATTTCAATTAAACACAGTGTGACAAATGCCGTAGGAGGCTCACTCAGTATCTATTTCAGCCACCTCTCCCTTGCCTTTCTATACTACAGAGGCTGAAAAGCGAAGTGTGCAATTCCCAACTTCCCTTGCAGCTAAGGGTGGCATTGAGACAAAATGCTGGCCAACAAGATGTGGGCAGAAGTCCCAAGGGAGACTTTCCCTTCCAATGTAAAAAGGAAGTCCTTCACTTTTCCCCTACTTCATGCTTGGAACTGAGATTAACACCTGGAGGGGCAGCAGCCATCTTGAGGACATCCGTGAGGAGGGACATTCTAAGAAAAGTGGAGTAGAAAAACAATAGGAGCCTGCTTCTTTAGGATATAGTCAAGCAGCTACACAAACCCTGCAGTCCCTTCCTGCTTTATGGAGCCTATGGAGAATCTTACTTATACAATAGTTTGTTGAGCTTTCTGTTACTTGCAACCAGATATATTCCTAACACAATAAATACTGAATGCCTGTAATATATCAGACAGGTAAGGGTGACAAATTGGAAGAACAATAGGTGATGGGAATTGGAAAAATATTTAATAACAGACACAGAGGTCTGGGAAGCTGTCTAAAAGCCCTTGAGGAGATGATGAAAATACATCTATCCTCCACCTGGTGGCTTTAATTTATTCCTAAAATTCTGCCTCTAAGTGAAAAGATGTTAAATGAAAAGATGCATATTTTCATTAATTTAAATGGGAAAAATTGTGGTCAGTTTCAACCTAAGGCACCTAAATATTTTTAAGAGAAAAATATATATCAATGCAAAAATGCAAATGAAAATTATATAAGCAATAAATAATTTTGCTTAAAATATAGCTTTTACATAAAATGTGAGTATTAAGACTTACTGCACTAACCGGGAATACACGGTTCAATATTAGGTGCAGGTTAGTGGAAGAAAGATGCAAGTGAGTTGTTCTTTAAAAGGTGATTTTTTTTTTTTTTTTTTTTTTTAGAGAGATGAGGTGTCGCTTTGTTGCCCGGGCTAGCCTCAAACTCCTAGGCTCAAATTATCTTCCTACCTCAGCCTCCCAAGTAGCTAGGGCTACTGGTGCACACCACTGCACCCGAGGTAAAAGGTGATATATTTTTTCTGCACTCTTTTACTTACTAATTTTTAAAAACTTAATTTAAACCAAAAGAAAATACACACATATGCACATACACACACACACATGCTCCTTGAGGGAAAATTAAAGACTAAAAATCAGAACTTTTGAAATATAGGAGAAAAGTGTGCACATACAATAAACTGAAGAGATGTATGAGCTACTGTACAGGGTATAACATTTTTGGCGTGTCCAAGCACCATGCACAATTCAAATTTGTTCTAGAAACTAGAAACGTCAAATAAATTGGGGAATGTCTTCGTCTGAAACTGTAATGTCTAATATCATTTTGGATAGTGTGTTTGAAAAGGCATTGCCCTGAAAAAAGGAAGAGCAGCGGTATGAGCTTTTGCGACAGACTTTTTTCCAAAGATGGCTACACCAGTCTCTTTGATTCATCCCACACTTCTGTGGGATCAATGTTCCCTCCCCTTGAGTCTGGTTGAGTCTGTGACCAACCAACAGGACAGAAGTGATGCCATGTGACTTCTGGAGCTAGGTCATAAAAAGGATACAGCTACCACCTGTCTTCTTCCCTATAATAATATTGACCCTTGGAACCCAGCCACTATGTTGGGAGGAAGCCCAGGCCACATAAAGAGACCATGTGGAGGTGTTCGAGCTGACAGCTCTGGCTAAGTCTCTAGTGACAGCATCAGTGGCCAGACATGAGTGAGGTAGCCTTCAGATGATTCCAGTCCCCAGGCGGAGGTTCCCTCTGCCCCCACCTGACACCAAGCTGAGCAAAGACAAGCTAACCCTTGTTAACGCCTGGTCCATAAAGCGGATTCATGAGTAAAATAAATACTGTCATTGTTTTAACCACTAAGTCTTGGGGTAAACTGTACACAGTCATGGTAACTGGAACATTTTTTAAGAGCCATAATTGAGAAACGTTATTAACTGAACAGCTGTTTGTGAGGTACATCTGCAGTCATTTTTTTTCTTGTTTTCTTTTTCCTTCTTTTTTTATTGTGCAGAACCAGCCTGCAGCACCCACTGCTGTTTTTCTTGAACCTAACACAACACTGGCATGGCATAGGTGCTCAATGAACATTTGTTGGATGGATGGATGGATGGAAGCTTCATTGGTTCAGCACCGAACCCACCTTTGTGTCACTACTACCAAGTCTTTGTGAATAATACCCAGTGCCTAGTGGCAGTAACACCATTAGATCCAGATAACTAGGGCCCCTTGCCCCAGATCCTGTGCCTTAGAGGATCTTGCACTTTGGACTATAGTCCTCAAAAAATTTTAAGTGCCTTTCTGGGGTTAGCAATGCCATTTAGGGAAGGTATCCCAGTCTAAACCAGGTCCCATGTGAGTCTTGTTGGCCAGAATTTTCTACCTTGAAATTTTCTAAGTCTTTCTCCAGTGATTGAGACTGGCCAGGGACAGCAGTGCCATCCAGGCAGGGCATCCCAGCCCCAGACCAAGTCCATCCCCTGGGGGTCCCATTTGCCATTTCTCCTCTTCAGGTGCTCTCCAGCCCTCTCCCTTACCCCTATCCTCTCTCGCATGTACGTAGGGTCAACCAGCTGCCCTGAGGAGCTCTAGGACTTATGTTCACGGAGTCATCATGGCCAGATCTGGTTCCAAGAGGGCAGCCTAGCAAGCAGCTCACTCCTGCTAGCTGGTATAGTATTTCTTTCACCGTATTATGTGAGATTATGCTGTCAAAAATGGTGCTGACATGCTGATTTGGGGTGATTCTCACAATGGACACAGTATGAGTTCAAGGTTCCTGGGCTACCAAACCGTCACTGCAAATGCTGCATGTGTGGGTCCATGCCTTGGCTTGTACCTCCGTGTTCAGACTGGCCTACTGCAGCTGGGGTGATGTTGGGGAGGGGCATTGTGGTGGCAGGCATCCTTTAGCTGTGCACCCCCTGCTCCAGCTGGCCACAGGGTAGTCACCTCACCCCCATTTAGCAGACTCCCTACCACTTGTCAATCTGTCCTCCAGGTTGGGGCATGCATCTTCTCTATCTTATTCTGCTCAGACTGCTATAACAAAATACACAGACTGGGTGGCTTAAGCAACAGACATTTATTTCTCACAGTTCTGGAGGCTGGGAAGTCTAAGATCAAGGGGGCCGGCCCATTTGGTTCCTGGTGAGAGTCCTCTTGCCTTCTTGCTATATCTTCACGTGGTGGAAAGAGAAAGCTCTGGTGTCTCTTCTTCTCATAAGGGCGCTAAACCCATCATGGGGGCTCTACCCTCATGACCTCATCTAAACCTAATTACCTCCCAAATTCCCACCTCCTAATACCATCACATTGGGAATTCGGGCTTCAACATATGAATTGTTGGGGTGGGGGATACATGCATATTCAGTCCATAATATCCTCTGAGGGCTTTTCAGATGTTCCACAACACTAACATGCACTACCCAAGATGGAAGTATCTTGCATGAATGAGACTGCTCTTCTTACTCTGCTCACAGGCCCCTTGCTGTGCTTCCTGCTGTGGCATGTGGAAGGCAGGGGTGCAGTCAACATTGAAAGTGACCATGGCAAAGGAATGCAGCAATTTTGGCCTGAAGAGGTCAAGACATGGTTGGAAGAGGTATTGTTCTACATTTATTAAACAAAATTCCAAATGATAAATTTAACATGACCAGAAAATAAATTATCATTCACATTTTCCTGCATACTCTGGGTAAGACTAATATTTGTAATTCTTATCAGTGAGGCACAATCTCTGAGAACAAGTCATCCACCTATGGATGGATATCCACCGTATATCTGACAACCCAAAACAAGTGACTGAGGCCAAGATCTCAATCAATGAAGGTTTATTAAGCCAAAGTTTGAAGATGCACCCAGGAAAAGTAAAACCTAGAGAAGCATCTGCAACCTGTGCTGTCTGAGGAGGGATTTTGGAACTCAGTATTAAAGGGGAGAGGGCATACAGAAAGAAAAAGAAGGCCAGGCTCAGTGGCTCAGGCCTGTAATCCTAGCACTTTGGGAGGCTGAGGTGGGAGGATTGCTTGAACCCAGGAGCCTGAGACCAGCTTGAGCAATATAGCAAATCCCTGTCTCCAGAAAAAAAATAGAAAAAATAGGCCAGGCATGGTGGAGCACACCTGCAGTCCCAGCTACTCAGGAGGCTGAGGCAGGAGGATAGCTTGAGCCCAGGAGTTTGAGGTTGTAGTGAGCTATGATGAAGCCACTACATTCCAGCCAGGGCAACAAGGCAAGAACCTGTCTCAATAAAACAACAACAACAGCAAAACTGTCAAAGTCATGAAAGACAAAGAAAGCCTGAGAAACCATCCCAGATTGGAGGAGATTAAGGAGACATAATGATTAAATGCAATGTAGTATTCTGTGTGGGATCCTGGCAAAGAAAATGGACATCAGTGGGAAAACTGGTGAGATCCAGAAAGGGTCTGTTGTTCAGTTAATGCTAACGTACTGATGTTGATTTCTTAGTTTTGACAAATGTACCCTGGTTACTTATGATGCTAATATTAGTGGAAGTTGGGTGAAGGGCATATGGGGTCTCTCTGTATAGTAGGTTTTTAATTTTTCTGTAAAATCTAAAATTATTCCGAAGTAAAAGGTTTATTTTTAAAAATACAGTTTATTACTTGTATAGTTCAAAACTTCTAATAAAATTAAGGGAAAAAAATGAAGGAGGTGAGCCTGTCTCTACTTCTCTAGAAAATTCTACTTTGAGGCCTTCAACCCCAAAGTCCCCAAGTCAAGGAAACAAACCTCGGCCATCATCTTGGTATGGTGCAGAAGCATCTTCAATAAATAATAACAGAGATCAATAATTCAGCAACGGATCAGGCCATCCGGTACAGCAAGAGCTTTGATACATCAGTCTCCTTGATCTTCACCGCATCTCTCTAAAGGAGGTAACTGAGACGCAGAGAGGTTGAGACTCGCCACCCAGTTCACTATCTGGGTTAGGCCGGATCCGTGTGACTCTGAAGCCAGTGCTCTTACACCACGGCGGGCTGCATGCCACGCACATTGGCCAGTGTCGCACTCCTCCCTGCATCCTCTGTGCCGCTTCTGCACGCGGACCACTCTCCTCTTTGCTCAGTTAATTCTGCTTCCCTGATTCCCAAGAGGCCAAGTGTCCCTCTTTAGTCTTGCAGCACCTTTCACACTTCCTCCATAGCATTTCTCATGGTTTTTAACGGTTTCTTCGTTTGTAGGTAACTTGTTTATCTTGATGAGACTATGAGCTAACAAATGTCTGTGTTCACTGGTGTGTGCTCCCAGTGCTTATTAGCACAGAGGCTAGCACTTGGTAGGTGCTCAATAAACAAGTACTGAGTGATTGAATGAAGAAACTCTGAGCACACTAAGGTTAACCCCAGTAGGCAGGGTTTGTGCTGGAGAAGCACGCCCAGGACTTGGTGTCCTGCCTCCAGAAGGCATTTGGAACATGATACGAGATTCCATCAGACACACTTGATATATATCTGGCCTTCTGCTGCCAAGATGGGGAGAGGGGATATCAGAGAATGGGGGACCCCAGCTGGAGCAGCTTCTTTAAGCCCCTACAAGATGCAGCAGCCTTCCTGTAAAGGAAGTATCCTTAAACCCATTATGGTCTAAATCTATGATGTCCAATAAGGAAGCTACTCGCCACATGTGAGCACTCAAATGTGGCTTGTCTAAACTGAGATGTGCTGTACCTATAAAATATATACCATATTTCAAAGACTTAGTTTGGGGGAAAAATCTTAATAATTTTTAATATTGGTTACATGTTGAAATGACAATATTGTTTGATGTAGTGAGTTAAATAAAATGTATTACCAAAATTTATTTCACCTGCTTCTTTTCATTTCTTTAATGTGGCTACTAGGAAATTTTTAAATTATAAAAGTGACTCACATTATGTTTTTCTTGGACAGCACTGTTCTATAAGCCCCAAGAGAGCCTTTATCTGCTTTGGTTTTTGTTTTGTTTTTTTTTTTTTTTACAGACGACATCATGCTCTGTCACCAAGGCTGGAGTACAGTGGTGTGATCATAGCTCACTGCAACCTCAAACTCCTGGGCTCAAGTGATCCTCCTGCCTTGGCCTCCCCAGTAGCTGGGACTACAGGCATGTGCCACCACACCCAGATAATTTAAAACAATTTTTTTGTAGGGACAGGGTCTCGCTACGTTGCCCAGACTGGTCTCAAACTCTTGGCCTCAAGTGATCCTCCCACCCCAGCCTCCCAAAGTGCTGGGATTATGGGCATGAGACACCATGCCCAGCCGTCATCTGCTTTGTTCAGAGCTCTATGCCCAGTTTAGAGCAAGGCCCAGCATATAATGACTGTTCCATAAATATCTGGGTGTGAATTAACAGAATTATCTATATTCTTGTATGTGATCCTCTTGAGGGCAGAAATTTTCTTATTCATTATTATATCTCTATTCCCAGCACTGTGCCTAATAAATTTTTTTGGATGGACAAATGAACCTTCTTTCTGTCTAGCTCTCCATTCTTCTAGCTTGATCTGCTATGGAATCTCCCACCGACTGCTTTACCTCTGGTACTAGGCAACGGTTTCCTGGTAAGATCATGGCTCTTTTTGATGCTAATCTTGGTTCTGGGATAATACCCTTCTCAGCCTTCTTTGAGCTCTGGAGACCTAGGATGACTCCTGCTTCAGATAAAACAGTAGTGCCAAGGACACTTGATATTTTGTTAGTGGCTGAAACTTGGCTATTGTCCCTGTATATGTCAGGTTCATGACTGCAATCCACGAGACTGTTGATTTAGATGGGGGATATTTTAGGAAGACTGGATAATAGGCAATCATTTGAAGCAGATGAAAGGAATAGTAAAATATCCCAATTCCCAGTCTCCCAGTACAAACAAGCATCTGACAGTCTGGTATGCTCACGCAATTTATGAAATCAGCCTGAAACATTTTTCACTACTTAATACACCAGGAAATGGGAAACCAACTGAGCCGCTCATTAGGTGTGAGACAGGTCTCTTCATTTCTCTGAGTCTTGGTTTCCTTATTTGTAAAATGAAGGATAATTAAATCTACCTTCACTGTTGTGAAGATTAAACGAGGTAATTATACATAGGGGCTTAATACAGTGCATGGCATTTAATAAAAGTCCAATCAATGGCAACAGTGATTAACACCAACCCCACTGGGATGTCTGCAGATTAGCAAACAAAAAAGTCTTCGTGGTATCTCCTTAACAGATGAGTCTGTCATAATGACATTTTCTATTTGTTCATTTTAACTATCAACAAGCTATACATGCTCATCAAATAAAAATAGCTGACATTTATTGAGCGCTTGGCACAAGGCAGGTACTGTGTTACGCACTGAATATGCATCATCTTAGTTAATCCTTGCTGTTCTGATGGTCAAATTAGAGCTAGAAACTGAGGTTCAGGGAGGCAAAAGAACGTGCTTCAGGCCCCACAGCAATCAAGTGACCACATCAGAAGTCGGCAGGCTCTTTAGTGACTTCACCAGGCTACCTCCCAATGCAGGTCAAGTTGGGCATCCTGATGACATGGCAGTTGTAGCCTCACAGAAAGAGGGGCTTGTGTGAGCTACTCCTGGTACACCACTGGCCTCATTCCCCATCCCTAAATGTTGACAGAGCCCTTTCCATGTGTTAGGCACTATGCTGGTAAGCTTTTTGACTATAATGAGCAGAGACTCATTTTGCTCCCTTTAGTAATGGGCACAGTCGTGGTGAATGTAAAGTATCTCATTAAAAAGAAAAAAAAGGTACACTCTTGGTCAGGTGGCCATGCCTTATAAAAATTCAGGGAAAACTGAACCCCTGGGCATTATGGCAAGTCAGAGTACTGCTCCCAGTCAGGCCTTGTGGAGCATGAATGTGGTTTTTAAATGGAGTATCATTCTCCACCTCTAAGAGTTCTAGAAACAGTTCTCTCACCTGCAACAGGAGCTCAATGTTCTGTACTCCCCGGTGCTGCTCTTAAGACTTAATTACTCTCTCTTCCTGTTTCTGTTCCTGCAACCAATCGCTAAGCCTTTTGACATATGCAGAACTCCCCGAGAAGATAAATGAGAAGATAAATTGCGGGCTTGGTTATCACTACTATCCATTATCACTGCTATGGGTCCTGGACCAAGGTGCTGGGTTAGGCCCATCAGTGCCTGCCCTTGCGTGACTGCACTTCCCTAGACCACTGAGCTGCGGTTTGGGGTCGGGGGCGGGTGGGGGGTGGGGAGCTGGTAGGTGCAGAGCCTGGCCTCTGGACATGCCCCGCCTGGTGCTCACCAGTTCATCCTGGCTTGACCCAGCTGTCCCCTCGCCATGACTCAGCAGACTTTCATGATCAGCAGCAGCACTGCAGTGGCCTCAGATACCTGTCATCTCTCCGGTTCTCTGGGCCTGGTGTCCAGGAGGAAAGCTTCCGACCCTCCCTGGTCCCTGCTATGACAGTGGGTTGTAAAGGCTGCGGTAAGCCCAGAGGCGAGATCTCCTCACTTCACTCAAGTCACCCTCCCAGGTGAGGCCTTTCTGTTTACTCAGTTTGAAATGCTACTCCCTCTGCTGTCACCCGGATGTCCTATCCTGTTTCCCTGTTTTATGGTTTTTTTCCTTAGCACTTCTCTAGTACAAAGTACAGATTTTAGTACTTTGTTTATGGTATGTCCTTGTCCTCTAAAATGTAAGTACTCAGCAGAGACTTGCTCTTTTGCCTGTTTTGCTTACCAGTTCCTAGAATTGTGCCTGCACATAACTGATGCTTGATATGAATGAAAGGAGGGGCGGTGAATCCAGTCTGGGTGGAGGTTTAGCCAACAAGGGCTTCCTGAAGGAAGTGACACAGCTGAGCCTGCCGAGTCTGAAGTGGAGGATGCATTCCAGGCACACCGACCAGGGGAAGGAGAACATGTCCAGGAGCCTTAAGTGGTAGTGTGGCTGGGGCCCAGGGTGCTTGTGGGCGGTGAGGGTGGACAGGCAGGCCTGGGCAGTGAGCAGGGCCTGGCATGTCTCCTCTGGAGAACGGGAAGTCCAGGCTGGAGGCTGAGGGTCAGGTAGGGTGAGGGTGGCACAGGGCAGGGGAAGGAAGACGTAAGAGGCTGGGCCAGCGATAAGATCACTCACAATGTGAAAGTGACTAAGTTCAGACTGAGAAGAACTATTCTTTACTGAGCACGTATTGTGTGCCAAGTGCTGTGCTAAGAGCTTCCAACACAATAGTTCACTGACCTTCGCATCCAGCCGCTACACCAGGATGCACAGAAACAGGGCAAAAAATGAGGGGACCCTCCACAAACCAACCAGTCTGGCTTATTAGGAAGGAAATCTTGGTGACCGTTGGGCTGAGCCACAGTAAGCAATCAATCCTATCTCTACAGCTCTGAGACTCCCGTCCCCCACTCCACAGCAATCTCACCTCTTCCCTTCTTTCTTAGTACTCCATTGCTGCCCCTCCTACAGGACACAGACTAAACAGGGCATCAGGGGCACCACCACCCCCAGCTGCGGGATTAATGTAATGTAGTAGGTCAAGAAGAATACGACACGAAAGAGAAAGGGAGAGGCAGACAGATGGACCAACCAAATGGGAGTGGGGCATGGTGTAGACGCTGCTCCTAATAGCTGACGGGAAGCTGCCTAGCGATGAGAGGGGACAGTCAGTGTGTTAAGGAAAGAGAGGTCTACCAATGTCCAGGCACCAACCAACAGTAAAACTTCACTAAGAATAGCCAGTGAGCTCAGAAAAGGGGAAACTTTGGCCAAATTGGGGAAAATGTGTTCATTTCTCACTAAAGGACAGGGGCCGCAGTTTGATGAAACTGGCCAGAGAGAGTTGGGTAGGGCAGGGGATCTTCAAGAAAGTAAATGGGAGGTGTCAGATGGTCCCTGGGTAGGGATTAAGGAGGCAAGGGCGGGGGGAAGGGGGCAAGAAAGAAATAAGGACGTCTGCCTGAAATAGCTGGCAGAGTGGACTCTTCAGCCTCTAAGAACGTCTCCCACGGGCAGAGGCCATCAAGGTGCCTGACAGCCTGGTTTCCATCTCAGCCCCAGTCACAGTGGTATCAATTTCAACGGAAGGAATGGGACCAACTGACTCCCCCTTTTCTACCATGGCCTTTGGGAGAGTCCCTGTGTAGCTGTACCTAAAAAATGAGGACAGAGCAACATGTGCCCACAGGTGGTGATACATGTGCACGCTGAGCACATCGTTGCGAGAGTTGCTACTGAACATGATCCCCAAAGACCAAAGCTACCTCATGGTAACAGCAATCCCAATGCCTGGCATTTGCCTGCCACACCCCCAGAGCCCTCCAAGGGCAGCTATTTCTCATCCACTCCACTCTCACCTCTGCTCAAAACCTTCTCCTAAATTCGCCTGGTATCCTCTCACCACCTGCACTCAGGGCACTCCTGCCATCCTAAAGGGCTTTAGCCCTGCCTCCATCTCTAAGTCCACCCTGTCATCATCCCCCCTTCCAAAGCCCTGGCCCAAAGGCTCCCTAGCGAACTCAAGTTTTAACAGTTCCTTTCTCTCCTAAACTTGGACCCCCCCAGACACTCTTCGAATTGTTAAACCCTAGTTGAAATCCTACATCCCATCTCATATTCCCTGGGTCAAACCTTAGAAGTGTGCCAAATGGAAAGTCTCAATGAGTGAAAACCAGAAGACCCACCCCTGTGACCCACTTTCTCTACACGCAGCCTTGATACTGATTAAAAAAACAACAGCAAAAACCAGAAACAAAAAAGCAGCAGCAGGGCATGTTTAAAGATTTATTGAGTCGGGTGAGAGGACAAAGGAACACAGGGCAGAAAACCTCAACAGGAACTCTTGGTCCTGAAAAGTCACACCAGGAGTAGGCAGGAGGACATACAGGCTGGCCGAGACAAAAGAAAACCAGTCTCCCCGGATCGTGGCACTCTGTGGCATGACTGGGCAGGGCAGATCCAGCGGAAGGGTCTCCCTCTCTGGACCTCAAGTCCCCAGGGTTGCAGGGCTCCCCCTCCGCAGAGCAAAAAGTCGATCCGTGTTATGCTGAGGCAACAGGGGCAAGAAGATCTGGCGACAGATGCGTCACGTGGCAATATCACTCGTCACTCTGCTATGCCAGTGTCCATGATCAACTCCCAAATAATCTAAGGGAGAAGTCAAATGAGGCCAGCAGCCTGGAATTGCCATCTCAGAAACACAGGCTGACTTAGCCTCTGGGCATTAACTCACCATGAGGAGGCCCCTCCAGGGGAGCTGGGACCCCCAGGTCATCATCCTGAGAGGGTCAGTGCCTCCATCCTCTGGGGCTTCCTTCACAACCTGCAGATCCAAGGCAGCATCCCTGGAGTGAAGAGAGGCCACAGACCAGGAGGTTACTATAAATACTTGGTCTCAAATATTATGTCACCTTTCTTCAAGCTGATGTCAACGAGAATAGCCCTGATTAGTCAGGTATGAGCCGTCAGGTTTTTTCACATCAAACTCATCTCAAAAAGGAATCTCAATGCTTCCAGAGAATAGTCAAAATAAAAGCTGTCTTAAAAGTCTAAAACAAGCTGGGTGTGATGGTATGTACCTGTAATCCCAGCCACTCGGGAGGCCAAGGTGGGAGGATCACTTGAGCCTGAGTCGGAGACCAGCCTGGGCAACACAGCGAGACCCCATCTCAAAAAAAAAATTATCTAAAACAGCCCCTTGCAGGGCAACAGAGCAGATGTGTAACTGGCAGAAAGACAGTGTGAGAGCTCGCTTTCAGGGCTCCTCCCACCGAAGTCCCACTGTGCCTTGTTGGAAGCACAGGACACCCCAGAAGCCATCCCTCCATGCTGTCCATACCTGCCTGCACGTCTGTCTCCCCAGCAGGACTGGGAGCTTTTGCTCACTTGAGTCTCAAAGGGCTCCTCACATTGCTACCTCTCCCTGGAATAGCTTCCTACTGCCCATCACATTCCATTCTTTTAAAGGCCTGCCCAGGCTCACCACCTCCAAAAGGCCGCTTCTCTTTGCAAATCTTATGGCAATGACTATATACCATCCAACATCACACTTACTTGTGAATAATAATTCATCTTGGGCCGGGCACAGTGGCTCACACCTGTAATCCTAGCACTTTGGGAGGCCGAGGCAGGGGGATCGCGTGGAGGCCAGGAGTTCGAGACCAGCCAGAGCAAGAATGGGACCCTTTCTCTATAAAAAATAGAAAAATTAGCCAGGTGTAGTGGCATGCACCTGTAGTCCCAGCGACTTGGAAGGCCGAGGCAGGAGGATCGCTTAAGCCTTAAGTCTGAGGCTGCAGTGAGCTATGATAATGCCATTGCACTCTAGCCTAGAAGACAGAGTGAGACCCTTTCTCTTAAAAAAAAAAAAATTAATCTTGGCTCTTTCCACCATCTAAAGTGTACCTAAACCTTGACACTGACATAGCCTGGAGAAAGGCCAGGCTAAAGCATCTCCCACCACTGACTCTCACACATAGCCTGCAGCGCCCATGAGATCAGACGGTGTTCACAGGAGGGAAGGAGTGTGTGAAAGCGCCAGCATTTGAAAGGGACAGGTGTGAACCCTCCAAACACGGGAAACAGCTTTCAGCAATTCCTCTCCCTGCATTATTGATGACCAGAGCACAGGCAGCCCGTGATCACTTTTGAATGCAGGTGCACACAAGGGCAGAGAGAGATCTAGGAAGAAAAGCAGATGCCAGCAACCCGTGGAATAGGTTGAGTCCAGGAAAACAACCCAGGCAAGCACAGGATCCCAATAGTGGCCCTTGTTTCCTGAAAAAGCCCCATAAAACCTCCCTGCCACAAGGAATCAGAGAGAAGTCACATTGTGCGAGAATACTGGAAAAATATTGGGTTTGGCAATGATAGGAATCACATGGTCTAACGTACCACAAAAGTCACCTCTATCATGACTTTCTTTTTCTTTTAAATCCACATTTGCAAGTGAAGACAACTTTTTCTCCTTTTTTTTTTTTTTCTGAGACAGAGTCTCACTGTGTTGCCCTGGCTAGAGTGAGTGCCGTGGCGTCAGCCTAGCTCACGGCAACCTCAAACTTCTGGGCTCAAGCGATACTCCTGCCTCAGCCTCCCAAGTAGTTGGGACTACAGGCACACACCACCACAGCTGGCCAATTTTTTCTATTTTTAGTTGCCTGGCTAATCTTTTTCTATTTTTAGTAGAGACCGGGTCTCACTCTTGCTCAGGCTGGTCTTGAACTCCTGAGCTCAAGTGATCCTTCCACCTCGGCCTCCCAGA
>RJWJ010026901.1:0-22671 GCA_004363605.1 Indri indri
TCCTACTGTCATTTCCTCCTCAAGGTGATCATTAATTCCACCAAAAAGAATTATTTTACTATAATAAATGTCAACATATGTATACAAAATGCTGTGGCCTTCATCTTCAAGAATGTGAAAATTTGTTAGGCTTCAAATGGAGAGAAAACAGTCATTCTCATGTCTCTTGTTATTTAAATCAGAAAGTAAACAATATGTTATATTCATAAGTAAATATTTTGACATAAGGAAAAAAATTGGCTGTATACAGTTCATAACTTGATGTCCCACTTACTGGAACAATTCTAAATTACTATATATTTTTTTGGATTCTGTAGCTATTCTGCAGTAAGTACAAAGGTACAGTTATAAAAGTTAACTAACTCTGGCCTCTGATTCCCTGCCTGCTGTAGCAGTGTCTAGAAAGAAACCACAATATGACATACAAATAAATTCGCTTACTGATGACTAGAAAATTAGACAAAAGCACAAGATGAATCATGGGTGTCCTCTGACCTCTCTGCCATGCAGCCATGTCATAATCTAAACATGTAAATTCTCTTCTCTGGGGTCTAATTCTGTTGGCTACAGGTAAGTGATGGGAAATCTAGACACCGTTAAGAGTTTTATTACTGAACTTTCTCTGAGCAATCAACTTGTATTCTTAAAAAAAGGAAGCACATCTCTGCAGGTAGGAACACACTGGGTGTATTGCCTTCTGTAACTATCTATAGGAGTATTAGAGACTCAGCAGAGAATGTAGTATAATCATGTTAGATCTGAGTCATAGAGTTGATTTCGGCCATTAAAAAGTGGTGTGGGAGAGGGCTAGATTTAGAGACTGGCTTCTGAAGAAAAGGATATGGAAATGAAAAATAGTAACTTCACAGTAAAACCCCACCAAACTTAGCCACCACTTAGCAAGCAGTGAAAGTGATCATGCTTAGTGATGTCAGGTGGCTGCCACATGTCCCTGATATTATGTGACAAGGAGGGCACTTCCCCTCTGTGGTATTCTTTCCAAAATCCCATCTTCGCAGTCTAAATAATGAGAAAAACTTCAGGCAAACCCAGATTGGGAGATAATCAATAGGATACCTGACCAACACTCTTCAAGACAGTCAAGGTCAAGAAAAATAGGCAAAGATGGAAGGTGTTACAGAAAAAGGAAACGGGAGACATGACAACTAAACACATGGAGGAACCTCAGGATTGGATCCTGAGATAGAAAAATGATATCGATGGAAAACTTGGGGAAATCCAAATAAATACTAGAGTCTAGTTTACAGCAATGTAGCAATGTTGTGACGAATACGCATGGTCATGAGAGATGTTAGCAATGGCAGGATGGGAAGAAGGGTTTGCAGGAGCTCTGCCAGATCTTCACAGCTTCTCTGCAAACCTACAGTTACTCCACAACATATAAAAATGGTTCATTTTAAAGTGGGAAAGCCCACAGCTTTAATTAGCACTGAAGATCAACCCCAATGCTGTTAGCACTAGTGTTTCTTCAAAAAGCATAGAGCAGACTCCATGAAGACACATGATAAATGGATGCTTAAATGTTAGGAGTGCACCATTTTGTTCTAAGTGAAGAATTTTTAAAAAAAGGAATAAGGACAGTGCTAAGTTTTAGGATTCTTACTGTGATCAGAGCTATCATCTATCAGCCAGGGCAAAAAGATTAATTCTGGAGAGTGGAAAAGGATGTCCAGTGCCCTACTTCCAAACACAGACTGGGAGACACAGCATTCAGACCGCAGCCATCAATCTGAGCACTGACATCTCTCAGAGCATCTGTGACTCATGCTGATGCTTTTGTATCACCCAGTGCCAGCCTGGCTGTATATCTACTTTGTATTTCATCCTTAGGAGTAATGCGCTGGATTCCAACTAGGTAGATTTCTGTGTTATTCTATTTTTCAATTTATTTAGCAGCTAATAGCTAATAAAATTAAAGGTGACAACTAAAGACAGGTGCAAAATTAAAAACAGTTGTGCTCTAGTTGGCACAATGAATTCCCAGAGAGCAAGAACTTGGCTAAGCGCAAAGCTGCTCAGCATTCAGGGAACGTCTTGGGTGAGGATCTCAATGTGTGGGGCACGGTTTGTTGTACAGCATAGCCACACACCTCGGGTGGCTTGGTGTTCCATGTGCTTCCCTGAGAAAGACCAGAAACATGACCGAGGATGGCAAGAAAATGAAAAGTAATCATAACCAGGCAATAAAATTCAAAATTATGGGTGGGAAACTTCCCTTTTGGTAAACACGTAAGTATGAAGAGGAGGGAGGTGAGAAGCGATGAGCAGAACAACTTGCTGCAAGAAATCTAGAAAACTAAGAGTAAAAATTACTGAAGAGTATTTACCAATGACTCAAATCAAAGGATTAAGTAACCAAAAGAATTCATAAAATCTAGGCAGCTAAAACAGTGCTTTTCAAAATTTTCATGTCATAGCTCATTCATCATACTAGCCCAGGGTAAAAATATCATGAGTCATTAAAATCTAGGATGAAATTCCAGATAATTTAATGCGTCCTATAAATGTGGCAGTTTATGATTCTGACTAATTTGTGAAACCCATTTTAGCTAGCAGTTTCAACTTCTTTACCCTCCAAAACTTTTTCCCATCTCTATTAGCAGTTATGATAAATAATTTTTAATTTCACTTTACACATACTCTGGTCCACACTTTGCTTCATGTGTATTGGCTCAGAAAACACAGCCTAATACACACACACACACACACACACACACACACACACACACACACACACATATATATATAGAGAGAGAGAGAGAGAGAATACCTACCAATGCATAGTTTTCTCTTATGTTCCCGTTTCTTATACTCAAATCATTTCACTATTTTTAGTCCATTTAAAAACAGGAAAAATAAGTCACTAGGTATTTTCATCATCATTTATCTCTATAATAACCATGAAAGAAATGGATAGTTATCGACTCAGTAATCAACGAGTCTGGTAGATGTTTCTCTGCTGGGGGTTTCAACAGAGTCTATGCTGTATAAAGTCTTGACTGATCCTCATGATGTCAACTGAAAAATTTAGGGATGTGTATTAAAAATCTCATAGCTCATCTTAACAACTTATTGGAGAACTTCCTATACCATTTTCACTCTGAATTTATTATCTGCTTAGAAATATATTTATGACTCATTCTCAAAATTTAAAAATCTAAATTCTGAGTGGAACCTTTGGGTGTAGGACACTAGGATTTGTTGAATAGATCAATAGCCACATATCATGTCTTTTTTGGTTTTATGTATTTGGATGAAGTTCCCTTTTCAGGCCTTGCATTTCCAATCTTAAAACAATAACCCAAGCCCTCTACATCACGACACACTGATATTTATTTCCTTTTTTTCCCTCAGCATATATTAATCTTTATTCAAAAATCCATTCTCCTTTCTTGATTATACTAGTTTCTCTTTTTGAATATGTCCTCACCTCTGTCTTTTTAGTTTTGTGAGAAATTGAATGGCCCACAGTTTTAAGAAAATAAATGTGCCATGTTTTTTTTTTTTTTTTTTTACAATGGTAAGGAGAGGAAAACAAAATTACCAAATCCTTTCTATTAACCCCAGCACGTAACCTCTTCAGATTCTGGTTATTTGGAGTATATTTAAGATGAAAGCATCTTCAAAACCTCCAGTCTTTATCCTGATCCTCACTTCCTCTCATCAAAATGACACCCATACGGAAACGTCATTCTAAAATGTGGCAAGATAATTTCTGTGAAAGAATTCATTTTCACCTCTACCAAATTAATCTGAGTTGAGACTGAGCCATGCAGATAAAAGCTTGTTTAATTTGGGTTTTAACATATGTTTTTCTAATACGTATTTTAAAACTTAGCAAATCTGCTTCACCCAGACTGGAATAGTTTTATTTATAGAAAGCCACTTTGAAGAATATGAAAAGAATAAAAAGTCATAAAACCTTTTATTCATCTGGATTATGGTTTTTATTCTTAGACTAAATGCTCCCTTATAACAAGGTACCTATCTAAGTCATACATCTATCCCATTTATTCATCTATTTATCTGATCATTTATTCATGCAAAATAGTTTTGCTGAACACCTTTCATGTAACAGGTACTGTTCCAGGTGATGGGAATTCAGTAAGCAAAATAAACCTCCCTGCCCTCTTGGAGCTCATAGTCTTTATTTGTGTCCTTCTTCATGGCTGATTCAACAAGATAAACAGAGTAGAAGTGCTAGTGACCACTGTGTGGGGAAAAAGGCATTGTGAGATGTGTTTCTTACCTATAGGATGAAGACAAGTCACATGTGACAATGAGAGCTGGCACAACGCAGCATGCCAGAGATAAACTGCCTCTGCCACATACTGGGTATCTGTCCTCACACGAATTACTTCACCTCTCTGTGCCTCAGTTTCCTCACCTATAAAATGGGAATGATAATCATAGGACCTAACTCTTACTCCTATCTTGACAGTCAACTGAGTTAAAATTTATAAAACAGCTAGAGAATGCCTGACTCATAGGACATATACCATAAGATTTTGTTAAACGAAAGAGGTGGCCAAGAGAAAAAACAAACAAATAAACTAGAAATTAGATCATACGATAGTAACTACTAATTCCAGCGCATGACATTGGACAAACACTTTAATCTTCCTTTGCCCATATTTCCTCATTTTAAAGACAAATGGAATCACATAAACTCCCATTTCCTCTTTCACAGAATGAGGCTGAATGACTTTCTGATCCCAGAAGGAAGTTGCATAATTAGAAATAGCATACTCTGCTGTTTCTTGCCCTATGAGTTGCTGGCCCCAGGGAAACAATTTTGGCTGGAAAGAGACACAAACATTGGCCAGCAATGATTTATTTTGATGAGGAATTATATTAACACTGTTTTTTGAGTGATCCCTACGTATCAGGTATTGCACAAATCAGTTTATGCACATTAAATGGATTCTACTGTAATTTTGCATTATGGCAGGCTTTGGGTAGTTCAGAAACACACCCAAGGTCACAAATGAAGTGGCAGAAAATCTGCCGACCTCAGCTCTTGGATGTAATGATAATATACATAGCATGTACAAGCACACAGAATATTACAAACAACTTCTACTGACACCATCTGTAGCTGCCTTCCTGGTATTAGAAAATGAATATGAAGTGCTTTGCATTATATAGTTGTCATGAGAAAAAATGCATTATATAAAAATAGAGCTAAAATTATTGAAATTAATATTTCTCAGGTTGAAATTATTAATGCATATGCAGTATTTAGTAGCTTATCAGAGTCACAGCCTTGTTTTGCTGCAAACCCACAGGCATGTTGTTAGTGTCATCTTTGAAATATTCACCAATTCAATGGCAGAATTGTAAATTCTCTTTGTCCTAGAAGGTATAGAGCCACCTGTTATTTTGAAAACCCAAACAACATGCATTTAGTACATGATAAGATTAAGGATGGTACCACTGTATGAATCACAGATGTTAATTTGCTGGCATAAATGTAGAATGATACATTGTACAATCCTGGCAATTATGTCAGAAATCAATCTAGAGTAATTCATTAACACCTTTTCTTCAAGAAAAAAGGGTTGAGCTGACATCTGTAACTAATATTATGATCTATGTTATTTTATATTATGTTTTTGATTTTATGAACAGTAGGGCAACCATAAGATAATTTGAATAGCTAATTATTAAAATACTCACTTTTTTAATGCAGTCACTGTTCAAGAATGTGGATTCATTTTGCAAATTATAGGTCTTATTTCACTGATGAGGAGGATGGGAATAGACAACTTAAGGGAAGACAAATTAACTCCTTCATGGCCTACAGCACCACATAGAGACATGCCTGACTCTGCACAATAGGTATGATCCTGGGATTTGTATAAAAAAGCCAACCAATATAAATTAAACCAAATTTACTAATAATCCTCTTCATTTAAAATTAAATCCACTCAGCTTAAATTGATCTTAAATATATGTTTATACACTTATTTCAAGATATTTATTTAAATATATTATTAGAGAATTATTTATTTCAGGGGTCATATGTAAAACAACTGTGGTGATAAATCTTGATATGGCCCAAGACCTAAGGTGACTTCCTCTGGGACTTCCTCTGAGTATAGCGGGATTTCTAGTTAATAAAATATGGCAAAATCAATAAGACCATTACTTCCTTAAGTTACATGATATGGCAAAGGTGATGGGGTAGTCACCCTCATGATTATTAACATCTTATAAAGCTATGTCTCAGCAGACTGAAAGAAGAGACTCTCCTGCTGACCTTAAAGAAGTGAGCTGCCATGTTGTGAACTGCCTATGGAATAAGCCACATGGCCAGGAACTCTGGCTTCTATGATCTGAGGATGGTTATCAGGTAACAGCCAGAAACAAAATGAGGAACTGAGACCTACAGCCACATGCAGATACATTCTGTCAACAACCCGGGGGCTTGGAAGTTGGATCATTCTCCAGTCAATCCTCTGATGGGACTTCAAACCTGACCAAAACCCGGATTGGTGAAACCTCAAAGCAGAGAACACAGAAAAGCTGTGCTTGGATTCTTGACCTATGGAAACTGTGAAGTAATAATATGTGTTATGTTAAGTTGCTAAATTTGTGGTAATTTTTAATGTAGCAATAGAAAACAAATACAGCAACCTATCACGTAGGTCAATATGAGAAACTTTCAAAAGGTCAGTTACTGGTCTTCTTGTCCTTGGCAAGTAGAAATTATCAAGCCCACTAGAAAAACTCAATTGTCCTCAGAATGGCTCTTGGAAGCCTGAATAATCAACATATATCATGGATATTATTAATCCAGTTCCCTCTAAGAGTATATTCTGAGCAATATGAAGTTTTCACCACATGCACAAAACATTTACTATTATTGGAGACATGGCAAACTTATGGTAATTCTCCAAATAGTGTTTAAATGCTGAGGCATAGATTTTCTAATTTTTAAAACAACTTTATTGAGGTATTATTTCTGTTCAATAAACCGTACTCATCTGAAATATACAATTTGATGAGTTTTGACGATACATAAACGTAAAAGATCACAACCACAATCAAGAAACAGAAGATAGCCGTCAACCTCAGAAGTTTCCTTGTGACACTTTGTGGTTCATCCCTCCTGCCACCGCCAGGTCCTGGCAGCCTGCGATCTGCTTCCTGTTACTACAGATTCATTTTGCATTTTCTAGAATTTTATATAAATGGACTCATACATACAAGTTTTTTGTGTATCTGGCTTCTTTCCCTCAACGTAATATAGATATGTTAATGTTTACATTGTGAAACTGAAAAAGGAACACACTTAAAGTTCAATACCTTAAAAATACCCTTCTTTGTGTAATGACCACAATTTATAGCATCGTCATGACATGTTCTGTCCTTTCTCTGCTCACAACACACGAACATACTTGTGTATATATTATAGAGAGTTTATTCTTTATGGGAATGTGATACTCAACATATCTAGCATCTGTGTATATACACACACATACACACACACGCACATATATATATACACATAATAAATGTATATGTTACAACCATAGATATTTACATTTCTGTTCATCTCTAAATGAACAAATAACTGATCATGCTTGTAGGGAAAAAATCAATTGAAAATACAGTCATAATGACTGCTTTCATTTATGCAGTGAATGGCTCTCAGTAATTAACTGACATCATATACTAGAAAATCAATAAGGAAAAATACCCATGCATAGCTTTTCTATTTCATCAACAGAGGTTGTTTGCTATGCCTCTGTCTTAGCACTGAGGCAGCCTGAGATGCAGAGCTTGGGTGACACCTGTCATAATCAATTAGTCAAGTAGAAAAATGGTGTAAAAAGATAGCTTGTAGACTGAGAGTGATTCAATCACCCTGAAATGTTCCCTTAGGAAATGAAAGTCTGTTATTCCATTTAGCCATCTTAGAATTGTTGAACACTACACTTTCTTCCCTCATTCATGCAAAGTAACAAATAAATGCAAGAGACTTGGGAATATTTGTGGGGAAATGAAAAACATGAAACCTTGTTCACCTGAAAGCAGCTCTCATCTCTAGGTGGTAATAGTCTTAACTGTAATCACATCAAAAGAAGAAGACTGGATCAAGGAATAGCAGCAACATTCACAAAAAATAATTCCTACAACGCTAGAGAATTTTATTCAGACTTCGGTGAAGAATGTAAAATTCAAAATGTCATATTTTATTATCTTCCCTTCATATAATAAAAAAACATGATTTTTTTTTAGCTAGCATTCTTGCACTATGACCCTTAATCTACAAACCCTAATGGAAATTTATTTGTATGACCAATCCTGACTTCCCATGTTCTTATTTCATCCTGCCCTCCACCTCCATCTCGTGAGTTAACGCTGCCGAGTCACATTATCTCCGGATGGAGTCTTTTTCTTACCTGGCCCCTCCCCATAGTCCCCCACTACCACCGAAATTCAGCCCTAGGAACCAAGAGAATGGCATAGTTTTTGCTTTAGTCATTCTAATAAGCTGAGAAGCAGAGGTGTAGAGAGCATGCCTGGCAAACAGAAAGACTTGGAAAATCCATTACGCAAATGTGTCCTCAAAAAACAAAAACAAATGAATGAGAGTTTCTAGCAATGATGGGTTCCAGGTGGTGTTCTTGTCAAAATTGAAGGCTTACCACAGGCAACTGACAACTCAGTACTAATTCCCCAGAGGACTCTGAAGGGTGACAATAGTTACAATACTGGCATGAAGGATTAGAATCAGCTGCTAGGGGACGAGGGAATAAAATTTCCAGTTTTGTCTCTGACATTTGCAAACATCACCTGCATTTGCTGATGAAGAGTGTCACTTCTGCTTCTATAAACCCCACCTCTAGCCACAGAGTCAGAAACTGGGTTCAATGTGTCTTTCCTTCCAAATCTCTAGGTACAAGTAAATGCGCACCGTAAGTCAGTCTAAGGAAATAATTCTCTGACAAATGTCAAAATGACAATTTCTTTCTTTTAACTACATTCTTCCCTCCCTGGAGTCACATTCTGAGCTACGAGATAAACCATTCATTGGGCCTTTGGGTTCTGACCTACCAACAGGCGAAATGAAATCCAGATTTGTGTATAAAGATTGTGTCCCTCAAGGTAGTTCAGTGGATGTCTGCATTGCCAATAACCTGCAAGTAAATCTCCTCCATATTTAAGAACAGTGTTAAGTTCTAGTCATGTGCTATTCTTAAGAAGCATGTATATTATTTATATATGCTTACATATCCAGATTAAGACTGTAATTCAGGAGTGTACAGGATGCAAAACCATTTCTATATTCAGTGTATAAATGCTGCCTCATTATTATTCAACTAAATCGAGCTTAGATTATATAAAACTATAATTAAAGTAGAAAAGCCACCATTAAATGCCTGTAATTAAGTGCATGTCCTGCTTTATTAGGATTGACTCTCCATAAAGATATTTAATACACCTTTGCCTTGTCAACACATATGCTGACGGTCTAACAAATCTACAGTACCACAAAGTATCATTCACTGTAAATACATCTTTAAAACGCAGATTTTTAAAGAGAAAGGCAGCCTTAACTTGACCTTCCTGCAAAGTTATGAGTATGACTGGCTGAAAATAAATAATTTTACGCAGCTCACACATCTCACCCTGCCGGATTCCATTAACCTACCTGGTCCTCCATAGAAATGGTCTCTTGCCCTCTAACAATGTTCATGGTCTTTCCTCTTAGCCATTCTTTCCATCCAAACTCACATTCATTCCTGATTCCAACATCTAAACTCTGAATTTTAATCTTCTTTGTACGACCTGCCCAACTCTTCGTAACTGGCATTATTGTTGTATCTCTGGCTCTAATCCTTCCCTTTTATCTACACTTCTCTTGAATGAGTGGTTTTCTATTTGAGGGTTGTTGGGGACTCATAGACAAGTCTTTTAGGGCAGTGGCTTTCAAGCAAGTATGTCTCTCTGTTCACTGTGTTCAGTGAAAAGAAAGAGAATGGAGCTGCAGTTAATGCATCCCTAATTGTTTTCTCTCTTATCTCTTTTGCAGTATTTACAAAATCTGAGTGGCCTATGAAAGCGGTGGATTATATTATTGAGAACTCCCTTGATAAATATATTAAGGGATCAAAAACAGAATCCTAGAGAAGGAATGCTATCCCAAGGAAAGAAATAAGACACATAAATGACTCAAGGAAAGTATCTCAGGACAGAAGGGTAAAGAGTTTGTCACCCATTGGTCTCAACCCAACCCCATGGACTCATTATTGAATCTTATAATAAGGGCTCTCAGCAAAAGAGAAGGAAAATAACTAAAATAGTGCTTGAATTTTCCCCTAAAATCTCTGAGGGATACTGCAAATTTACAGCATTTGCATTAAATTCTAGCTGTCCTAGCATGAACAGTTTTATATCTGGAATGGCCTTAAGGCTACATCTGAGTCTTCTCAGCAGCTTCTGGGCTTCAGCAAAACCAGTGAGAATAGCGGTACTTTGGCACAGGCTCTGTAAGATTTCCTGGTTGACATCACAGCAGGTGCTAATGCAGACAGCAGGAAAATGGTGAATGTCAAGTGGTAGCTAAGAGAACATTTAGATGCCCACAAACATGTAGAAAGTTAGATGAAGGGAGTTAATATTTCCTTAATAGTAGGTGAGTACTGTACCTTGTTTGGCCTTTGGCAAAACAAGCTCTCACTAGATTCTCAGGCATCCTTTGATGATTCTGTTTTCATTTAGCTCTGGGTAAATCCCTGAACTGGTCTAATACTGGGGTGCCACCCTGTAGTGCAGGCACTCATGGCCTGTGACCAGCTCTAAAGGTTTGTCCCAGACCTATTCAAGGAAATGAAGTATCACATTAAGAATCTGATCTTAGCCTAACTTACACAGAGTCATGAAATTATGGGGTTCTCTCCCATAAATAAGTGGAGGACTCTGGAATTACTGCCCTATTTTTGGAAGATGAATCCTGGAGTGATACGCTTATATCAGGAGTGAGTCATAAGAAACAGCTTCACCCCAGCTGCACAGCACTTCAGGTCCCGACACCACTCTCCTCTGCTCTGCACACCAAGACTCTGCTGCCAAGCACAACAAACTAAATTACATCTGACAGCCTAAATGAACAAGATACATATTGGGATAAAGCATCTTTGACTTCTGTAATGTGGTCGCAAGAGCCATATATCTGAAAAAGAAGAATGGTTGGAAGACCAAGCAATGATGAGAATGGCCAGAGAAGGACTACAATGATGAACATCACCCCTACACATGTCAGAGGATGGAATCTGAAAATGTCACAGCTTCGTCAATGTGCCAGAGCAAGCACTCACCAGCTTAGGACAGCTAATTGCACTCAACTGTTCACAAGTCAGTATTCAGTAACATCAAGTTGGTAGCCTGAAATTGGCCATGGTGAGAATATTTATATTACAGAAATTGGCAAATTGTACACATCAGGGATGCTTTTCTTATTAGCACATGGCCATTTAGACTCCCCTCCATTTAAAATTCTCCCTGGGAAATCTGCCTATTTAAAGAAAAGTACAAAAATTGAATATAACTTTGTCTCCATCTGCTAAGGTCCTCAAATTTGGCAGTTTGTGATCGTGCTGTCAGATGATCATATAAGCATATAAATAAAGCAAGAAGACATACTTTCACTATAAAATTGTCTAAAAACCTGCTGCTTACTAAGCAATTATGAACTGCAAGAATCTATCGTAGCCTAAGCCAAAAGGTAATATAACTAAAAATAAAATATCACTTAGAGACAATAATACCATGTTCGCCAAGTGCCTTTATAGACTATAAATTTAGATCATCCATTTTGATTCATGCTGATTTATTTTTGTGATCAATGGCAAATTCTGTCTGTCCTGTGCAGACTCCATTCTCCATCTACCTATGATGTTCTCTGTGTCTTCTGAGCAAGGGGGGTACTTACCGTCTGCATCACCTGATTGGCACTCAGTGTCTACTCCATTATGTCATCTCTTTATTTGAATATGCCTCTTCGACCAAACTAATCTCTTTTAAAAACATGAGTGTGCTCATATTTCTTTATAGCTTACACAGTGACTAGCATGTCATAGGTTCTTCATTATATACATTGATTGACACATGGGGGAAATTTTCCCTCTGATCATACGCATTAACAGTTACACACACAGCCAGACAGATCATCAAAGTGTCATTTTAGCACATCCTTCCTTGGTTACCTCCTGCAACGTCAATAATTTGTCAGTTCTTATTCTCCTTGTTGTTTCCAATATGCTTAATTTATAACTTGTCTTTATCTTTGTCAGTGAGTAACAACTTCAGCATCCTTCCAAGATTTAGTCTAAAAATAAGATATTTTGCCTAGCAATCCTTGAAGAGAATATTCTTCTCTAATAGTATTTATTGGTTATTTTTTCTTAATAAATTCTATAATTATGGGTGTTCAAAGCCCTTGAGAGAATAAAGAAAAACCGTGAATGTACTTTTATTTTTTTCAAAGATAGTACAAGAAAATTATGCTGATGTTGCAGTTAATTTACATTTTAAAAGGTGAATGTACCCTTTGTTTGAACTTTTACCCTCAAAATACTCAGGATGTACAAAATGATGAAGAAGGACTGGGTGCCACCCCCATTCTGAGGTTCTGAAGTTCCTTTGTGTCATTTTCTAAAGCAGTCTTTTAAGCATTCTTGAAAATGAACTAAGTGGCCCCATTAGATTTAGCTCTTCAGAAACACTAAATTTGCTCTTCATCAGCAATACGACAGTTTTCCTCTAACTCAATCTCCCTCAAGCCTCTAGTACAGTGTAATTTAGACGTCTTGGGTGAAACCAAGTACAACTAAAAATTAAAAACACATTAAGTCCTCATCTCACAGAAATTAAGGAACAAATACAAACTGTATCTTTCAGGAAAGTAGGAAACATGTATAACCAAAGATTATAGTGTATGAAGAGAGAAAGTGGGTGGAGAATGGCACAGGTCTTAGCAGAGCTGAGCAAAACAGAAACCTAAGTCACTAAGGGAAGATATTGATGGGAAACAAATGACTCACCCCACAGATCCCAGGATAGTCTGGGACTACAGAAAAACATAGTAAAGAAAGAGTTGAAAATAGGAGAATTGTTTGAAATTTGGTGCCAGGCACACCCAGCTGTCTATATTCCCACCTTCAAGTTGCACATCAAGTTGCTGGTTTTCCCCTACCTGGGCGGGAGAGAGGAGGTATAGCCTGGGGAGAAATTAAAAATCCCTAGATTTGGGGACACCAAATACACAGAAGAGGAAGGATGAGGTGTGAGAAGGGAAACAGAAAGATGAAATAAAATCTGCAGACTGAACGGGGGACGTTCCACATCTCTTCAACCACTTGGCGCCCGAACGTGGGAAACAGATTTATATAACAGACCCAAAGAAGAAGATAAGAGGATTTTTTTCTCTAGAGAATCTGAGCCACCCCAGAGTAAAGACTAAAAAAAGCTGTTATTTAGGAGACCATCCTCAAAAGCCAGATGGCCACCTGACTGTTCTAAAGGGAAGCCTCATTTTATAATTTTGCCAACAAACACAATTTTCAATTAAATTTTTAGTGCTTCCATTTTAAATATGAACGAGTAACCTCTAATCCCTAGAATCTGAGGAACATCCCCTCATATCAAAAAGAGACGAATGAAAAGTAACAACAAA
This sequence comes from Indri indri, assembly GCA_004363605.1. Taxonomy (NCBI): domain Eukaryota; kingdom Metazoa; phylum Chordata; class Mammalia; order Primates; family Indriidae; genus Indri; species Indri indri. Next base: position 13,709 of record RJWJ010026901.1, read on the forward strand.
CCTGGGGACATAGATAACACAAGAAACTAAAGAACCAAAATAAAGAAAGAAGGACTGAATGACTAAAATCAAACACCAAATAAATCTTGATGAAGATAAGCAAACCTCTCATACATTTCTGAAAGGATCATAAAATGGTATTTCATTTTAATCACTTTGTAAAACTATTTTAGAGTTTCCAATAAAGTTAAACATCCATTTTTACATGACCTAGCAACTCTACTCCTAGGTATTTACTCAAGACAAATGGAAACCTATATGCTAACAAAGCTCTCTATGTGAATGCTCATAGCAGCTTTATTGATAATGGTCAACAGTTGGAAAGAATTCAGATATTAACTAACAAAATAGTAGATAAATAAATCATGACTTGCCTATATAATAGAATATTACTCAGCAGCAAAATAAGAATTAATTATTGGTACACACATCATCATGGATGAACCTTCAAAATTTTAAAGTAAAGGAAAGAAGCCAGGCCAAAGGAGGAAATTATGTTTGATCTCATTTATATGAAATCTAAATACAGATAAACTATTTTATGGTGTTAGAAATCAGATAATGGTGTATGTGTGTATGAGAGGGAAGGAATAGAAACTTACCATGTAGGACCATGAGAGAACTTGCTGGAGGAATAAAAATGTCCCATGTCTTGTTTTGGGTTGATGTTCACACAAGCGTATAAAATTGTCAAAATTTAGTGCATGAAACACTGAAGATGTGTGCATTTTACTGCATACTAATTATGCCCCAGTTAAAAAGAAAAAGTAGCACAGAGGAAGAAAAGTATGAGGGGTAGAAGAATTAAAATATTATTCTGCTGTAATAGAAAATCAATAGTTAATATCTAAAAGAGATGGCTATACATGAATATTATTTAGGAATATAGAGGCAAATATAACAAAGTACTAAAATTTTGAACCTCAGGGAGGTAAGCCATAGTTGAAGCAAATATAATTTTTCTTCGTTCCCTTCCTCTCTCTCTCTCTCTCCTTCCTTCCTTCTGAATCTAATAGACTTTTAAAAGTATGTTTTGATAAATTCCTTAATAACAATGGAACTAATTTTAAAAGTCAACACAATTAAAGAGTAAAACAAAAGTTTAACGAGAAAGTTATTCTTTTGCATTGAGAGCACTGGGTATTAAGAGAGTTTCACAAGAAATGATTTGCAAACACTGAAAGTTGATAATCCACCCTCGTCCTTAGGGTAGGATGGACACAAGGATGGAGAGAGAGAGAGGAATAAAATGTCTCAATGTTACCATCAAATATTGGAAGGAAAGATGTGCTTTGAAGCCAAGTTAAACTGTTTGTACATTCATTTTCTATGCTACACTTCTCTGAAAGATTGGCCATATTCTAGAAAAATAACCATCAATAATAAACTAAAGGTCAAATAAATGTATTTACGTAAAATCTTTAGCAAAGTGCATGGTATAGGGCAGATGTTTAAATTTTTATGCTATCTTCCTCACTAAGGTAAGTGAGAAAAGAAGTTGAGTCTATTATCTTTAGGACATATGACTGATGTGACCTTAGGTTTATATTATTCATAAATTTAACACAACAACTATCAGAGCTTAACACTTTAATGAGTGTTATCATTTTCAAGGAATTGCCTTGGTAGCTTATGCAAGTATTCCAAAATAGCTGAGCTTATTACAATAATTTTAGGAATTTTGCTTTGTAAATTGTTTTTAGAATCTGTTGTATATAAATATATAAGCTAGGGAAAATTTCGATGCTTGAGAATAACTGATTTTAAGAAGAAACAAATGAAAATAATTTGGTGCCATATGTATTGAGTAGTTTGATGTTCCAGTTGAATGGCCCACTTTTTGGATTTATGGGGAAAAATAATGTATAACTGTGAAGCAATTACACTCTCTTCACTGTGCCGTCTGTGAGCTGACTCTGGCATCACTTCTAAAAAGCGGAATTCCAGAACATCCAAAGTAATTTTCTAAAGTAACTACTTGGAAGAAAAAAGTTCATGTAGATATTGAAGTTAATATTTTTGGTGGCAACGTTCTCATTAGTGCAAAGGCATATATATATATATATATATATATATATATATATATATATATATATTCCATTTCTGCCATATGATACAAATTAAAAAAACAGAAATCTTTAAATGTAACTGGTGACAGTAGAGGTCAGAATGGTTCTCCTATATGGTAGCATTTGCTGGACCTAGGACCACTGGATATGAATTTCCAAGGTCCTTTTAGACCTAGGGGACACTGATAATATTTTAAACCCAGCTTAATGGAGTAGGGCAATTTCCAAGAAAGGATAGGGGAATAGGAAGCCCTATCTGAATGATTCTGGTGACCATTAACAATCAAAAGCCAATCCAGTCTCTTATGGGAGCATCATTTATCTGAGTAAACCCTTCAAAAAAATTATTGCTAAGACTGATCTCTACTATGTGTTCAATGTGAAAGAGATACACCTTCACCTGTCAGACTTTGGTTCCTGGGATACCTCCAAGCAGTCATCTTTTCTCTTTTGTGTCCCTCAATTGTTTAAATCTAGGCATATTTGGAATAAAATATTGGGCATATAATAATTCTGAAGTAGACAACATGATCCTCATTTTAAGCTCTCATTTGTGAATTTCAATTTTTGTTTTTCTTCCCAGTGATTTCTACATGTCAGAATTGTGCCCGTCAACTCAAATGTCATAGCAATTTCTTTCTCACTTACGATCTCATTTGACCCAAGCATCTGGATGATGCCAACATTACAAGAAAACAATGACAACAAAGAACATGAGCTTCAAAATGAACAGTTCTCAGTGATAGATATTAGTCTGTGTGCCTTTTTATTCCCCACATATTTTGTCTCTGTCTGGAACAAACAGGCAAATGAGATCAACAGGAAAATCAATGAGCAACCCAGAGTATTTGTGCTGTTCCAAAATATCTGTTTTTTCCCCATTTCCTATGCTTTTAAAGCCCAAAAAGATAATATTACCTGCTCCTAGCAACAGTTCAACACAATGCCTCAAATAACTGTTGCAATGGAATACCAAATTTCAATGATAAAATAAGAGGGAAGTACATTCAAGCTCATAAAAGTTGCATCATTAAGCCTTACAACATAGCCAATGTTCATAACAATATGAAATATTTAAAATAAAATCTACCAACCTCAGGAGGGAAAAAATACAAGAAAAAGAAATTCATTGAGAACAGAAAAAAAGAGAAACAAAGTGTTATTGCAGTAATGGAATACAAACCAATGGCATGGAGGAAAACTGCGGGGCCAACCTTTGCTGTAAAATATTAAAAATGTCATCCAGGGAAGGCACTCCAGTGACGGGAAGCTCCAATTACCTGTGCATCTGCTGGAAGCGTAATTCAGCTGAGAGCTGATCATCTGATATGTTCTTGACACGCCTCACTGACGACTTCATCATCCAGAAAGTAAAGAAGGCAACGCGCAAAATGGCTGCTCGGGACTTAATTCCAGCCAAGGAGAAAGAACTGGGAGATGAGATGGACATAACAAGAGACCTTGGAGAAAAGGGCCGTGCCCTGGTGGAGTGCTGTAGACGCAGAGGGGAGGGGTGAAGACTGCAAATGGACTTGAAAATGATTTCAAAAACCAGGAAAGGTGGAAGAAAGCAAGAGAAAGATGAAACAAAGAAAAAGCAAAGGAAAGATAGCTGTGACTTAATGGTCAGAAATTCTAAAAGAGAAAATGGCTTCATAAGAAAGGGCAGTCCTAGTTAAAAATATATTACAACTATGCATCCTTAAATTATCTTAAGAGGAATAGACTAAGAAGGTATCAAAAGAACCAAATATGGTTCTTTGTATTGGGTAGATTGCAAGGGACCTTGGCTCTCCTGGGGACAAAGTTGTCCCCCCAACCTCCAGCAATTGCCTCACCTCGGGGGAGGAAGAAGCACCCTGACAATCTGCCAATCGGAACTTAGGGTGCCAACTGCAGAAAAATGCAGAGGATTCCCCAGCCCTCTCTGGGGCCAAGCAGTGCAGGCACAATAGGGTCTGGAAGGTGACCTAGAGCAGCCTAAGGCTAATTATCATGTCATTAGCTTAACTCTTCATTGCAGTTTACCCACTGAATGGGCTTCCAGAGAGGCTCGTGGGAGATCTATACACACAGTAAGACTCAGGTTATATTAACTCCCAACTGTCCATCAAAGTGGTCCAATAGTGACGTTTGAACCACGAGGAAGGCCCAGCGTAGGCAACAAAAAATGGGACCCCAGAGCATAATAGGGGACCTCCTGTTTCGACGAGGGGCCCATTCGCTGTCTGTGGTGAAGCTATCTTAACTTTGCTCAATAAACTTCACCTCATGCTTACCTTGCTTTCGGTGTGTCTGGTTCATTCCTCGGCCAGATCATGCCAAGAGTGGAGAACAGACTGCTGACCTGACAGTTGTGCATAGTTTTTAATGAGCTCAAATTTAAAGCCTTATAGTAACTTCTGGGGCCTCTGGGAACTGCTGCTCTTCATCTGTCCAATACCCTTCACAGCCCACCCTGCTCGATGATCCAGTCCCCAAACACGTTCTTCAGTTCTTGAGGGTCCTGTCTCTTCCCATCTTAAGCCTTTGTCTATATTGTTCCCCAGTCCTGGATCACCAGGACCTCACCCACCACTGTCCCACAGCTCACCCAATGACCTTCTATGCCTCATTTTGATCGCAAGTCAAAGATTAATTCCCCAGAAAAGCTGGTACTAGACCCTCTGTTACATGTTCTCCCAACACCCTCCAATTTATTTGTATCTTGTCATACATTCTCCCAATACCCACAAATATATTTCTATATTATGCATACATTTTTGTAGCAATTATAATGGCTTGTTATAGTATATGTGATGTGTTTGTTGACGAACACCTGTCTCCCACATTGGCATATAAGCTTCTTGGAGGCAGAAGCAATGTCTGTTTTGCTTACCATGATATGTGCAGTGTCTAGTGCAGGCCTTAGCACATAGTAGACATACAAAGAATATTTTTGGTTGTTGTTGAGTTCACAAGAAAAATGACTGAGTACCAAAGATAGAAGAAGGGGAATTTGACAAGGATGTGCATGCAAAAAGGAGATGAAACTCTTTTTAGAATAATTTTAAGAAGGCTAAAGATCAGAATGAGCTGTTTGCAAAACATGGAGAATACTCAAAATAGGGTTTTTACAATAACTGGTTTTAAAAGATTTTCCTTTCCTTCTATGTGCTTCAACAATAACCATCATATTAATGCCTGAAAAGTCCTGTAACATTCCCTCTTTAAGGTCAGACCATAGGGCAATTTAATTAAAGCCTGAATTGATTCTGACAGCTAAAGCGTCCAGTCTGATGGCCTAATGGTGGAACAAAGCTAATATGGTCAATCGTGTTTACTACATGTTTTCCAAGATAAAGTTTCTCTAGACCATTGAATTTTACAGAAATAAGAGAGAACCAGCTGAACAAATCTATATCTTAATGAAACTCTGTGTTCTCCATTAAAACGACAGTTTTTCACAGACAATAAGAAATGCAATTATGAAAGAAAGTGGTGATTATGGGGTTATTATCTATGCAACTATTAATTCTGGTTCAGTTTTTGAGAGATTACAACATATTTGTTTATATTACTATCAGATACCACAAGTCTGGAAGAAAAAAATGTTCATTAGTAATATAATGATTACAGATACTTTTATTTCTATGTCTACATCTATTACAGAAAATCTGCACTGGGCATCATACCTGTGGCCAGTTAAGGGCATTTCAGACCACTAGCCTTCAGTTTCACAAGCAGTCTCTTAGATTTAATTTATATGTAAGTCGGTTTGAAAACTGAAATTTTGAAATCAATCACTCGACTAGTCAAAACTCATGTAGCAATTGGATAGAAACAATGAGAAAAAGAACAATTGAATAAGTTCACTTATTACTTCCAAAACATAAGGTGGTTGTGAGGAACTTAGAAGGGAATCTTTGAATTATGTTCTCTTTCTCAAAATAGTGTTTCCACACAGCCTCAAAATGTTTAGCACTGAGTGGATCCTCAAAGCATCTAATAAATCGCTTCATAAATACTAAATGGCTTTCTATTAACAGTAGAATTAAGTACACAGTGAGATTTATAGAACCATGAGCAATAAGCGTGAAACCCAAGGTAAATTATTTAACTTCTCTGGTTTGCAGATTTTTCCATCAGCGAGATTTGTACCAAGCACAGATTTATTATCAGTATTATAAGAGATAATACATGTAAAATCATTAATCACAGCATCGAGCACATAATAAATGCTCAGTTAATATCAGTTATAATGTATTAATATCACATTTTTAAAAAGAGAAAAATGTGCAAATTAAAAAGAACAGTTTTGACTTTCAAAAACATTGAAAATAGATTTATAAGTATTATTTTAGAATATAAAATTCTCCTGGGCAATAGAGAGAGACATGAATTTAAATCAACACCACCAAATATATGGAAATGATTGGAAGTTTACATAATGTACCTGACATAGAGGTTGTCTGACTGCTCGTGAATCTAAATGGGAAGAGAACAAGAAACGTGCAGCCAGGGCAAAAATGCAAGAAACTAGTGGTGACACATCACTTTGCTTGGCACATGCTATGATATTTAACATAATTTTCACTCTTAAATGCTGCTCACATTATTTCACATATAGTTTATCAAAATAATATTTTGTATTTGACGGAGGTTAAATGGTCCCTAATTTCCCTTTGAAAAGATATACCTAATAATCTGCTCCTGTTTCCATGTCCCATTTTTCATGTCTAACTAACCCCGGCCGGCTCTTCTTTGGCTCTTTTCTAATTTTTCTCCCCTTATCATATGTGGAACAAACGAATGTGTGGGGGATGATCGCTTTACGGCATCTCACTATCCTTAACTTTCTCACCAGATTTCACAGCAATCTACATATTTAATGAAGTGTTAAATATGCAATTCATATTTTGTTTCCTTAACGATAACATGTATTTCCTCCCTTAATTCTTTCCACAGAATATAGCAGAGTAACAATTCCATTAATTATCGCAGTCTTACTTCAACATACTTCTAAAATTTCCTCAGTAATCCTAGCCCTGGAGTAACACTTGCCCCAAACAAATATCTATTAATTTTAATATAATACCACTTTTAACATTCTAACCATAAAACATATTTTCTATCATGAACATTCTCCTCCCACCCAACCAAGAAGGAAAAATTGGTACTGATTAGAAATTGTGATTCCAGTTTTAACATGTACAGATGTAGACTTAAAACAAGTATATAATTACCAGGCAGTATTTTAAATAATTTAGCAGCAAGATACATTGTGGCTTGTGGCTTTATTCTATAATAACATTCCAATATTCATTATTCATAATCATTACTGTGCTTAATAGCAGAGCAATTTTTCCCCTGACTTCCTTGAAAATTCAAACAGTTTTGTTCAGCATAAAGGTAAGTAGAAGCTAGAGTTAAATTGCATTATGTAACCTTCTCATTAATGTACATACAGCTTCCAGTTATTAAGTAAGAGTTGATTCTTATATGTGTTAAAGATTGAAGCTATAGCATTTTATTCAACTGAAGGCTGCCTTATCCAATTACAAATTGCCTGATACATTTTTAAAGAAAAACCTATACCAAATAAAAATAGCATTCTCTTTTTAAGAATAGGTTCTAAATAATAAGAATAGATTCTAAATTGAAAATACATTTTAATTCTATAAATACTTAGTTTTATATTACACTAATTGAGGCGAATGGATGGTATTTTATACAAAGATCTTCTCCACATAACACATATATGACTATAAAATAAAACATGAAGAGGTTTCAGAGACAATATATTCTAATTTCAGAAATTGTATAAACTGAAATTTTTACATAAAATTAATTTATTAAAGTTTATGCTTACAGATTTCTAGGATTTGAAGAAAATCGTTATGGTTGAAATATAGCTGAATATACAGCCATAGTGATTTGTACACTATTTAAATTACTGACAAAACTCGATTCATTCAAAATTTCAGGGTTGTGGAATTGTTTGGGATGCAATTTCAATTCCATTTTTCTAGAACGATGTTAAATTGTTAACAGTCATCATTTAACATTAGATTGATCAATTTCCATATTATTTGGGCATAATTTTTATCTTCCTTTTCTCAGACACATCCTACCCAAGATGTATAGGCTGAAGAGGCCAGAGAGAGTTAGGAAGAAAACTATCCACAATATGTACAAAGATTAAAAATACTATCTAAGCAGCACCAACAACAGTGATGCAACCCTACTGTTAAATTGCCCGAGAGGTGACTGAAAATTCCACAATAACATGATGATAAAGACAATGGAAAAGATTAATAATAATGCTGATAGATATGTGAAGTTCTACACAGGGGAAATTGTTAGCATTGGAACCTCAACATTAAAATATTAATATCTATCACATACCTTTCCAGATCAATTCTGACTCTATTTCCAACTGTTAATTATTTCAGGTTGTCTCAATAAGAAATAATCTGCTGGTTCAAATCCGTGCTGTTTTGGTCTGCTGAGAGTTATAATTTCTATAATGCTAGCTCTAATCTCATTTCCAGGCTTCCTAAGTAAACAGAGTCTGCTATGTGAGGGTGGAGACCTTGGTCAGCCACATGCTACCTGCTGGTGAGGGAGCTGGGCCAGGACACACCCTGAGGGAAGCTAAGCACATAGAAATGATATTGTCAGGGCAGTAGGGTGGCAAGAGATAAAAAAAAAAAAAAAAAAAGTAACTGAAAAGAGAGCAAAGATTAAAAAACAGGGACAAGAACAAGAACAAAGCATCTGATTTACTAGGTTTCTCCTTACAGTAGAGAGAAAGGATTTGTACCAATAAGAGGAAGCTTCCAAAAGCAGATATTGACCCATTATACTTATATTCAATGGACATCCATTGGTCTCTGACTTTGTGCAAAGCTT
>RJWJ010026902.1:0-22653 GCA_004363605.1 Indri indri
TGTGACCCTATCACGTGGCATGTGGAGTCCTGTGCAGCCGTATCACATGGCTATAGAGTCCCGTGCAGCCGTATCATGTGGCGTGTAGAGTTCCTTGCAGCTGTATCACATGTAGGTTCGTGTTGCCACCATCACAATCGAGACTCAGAATGGGTCCCCCGACAGGGCTCCCTCCTGCCGCCCCGGTATGGTTGCCCCAGCCCTGACCCTGGCAGCCACCCCTGTCTATGAGAATTTTACGTAAATGGAATGTGACAGGATGTGGCCTTTTTTATCTAGTACAGTCCCGGTAACTGCCACCCAGGTGGTGTGTATCAGGAGTTTGCTCCTTTTTATTGCCAAGTAGCAGGGGTGTGGGTGTCTTACGGTGTGTTCAGCCACCCACCCACGCAGGGACATTAACGGACTGTTTCCACCCGGAGGCTGTCACGAGGGAAGCTGCTATGGACGATCACGTGCGGGTTCCGTCTGAACCTGAGCCTTCATTTCTCTGGGATGGATTCCCAGGAACGCGAGGGCTGGTCACATGGAGATTGATTGTATGTTTAGGTTTAAAAGAAATTACTGAAACGTTTCCAGAGTAGCTGTACCATTTTATATTCCCACCAGCAATTTATGAGTGTCTAGTTTTTCTACATCTTAGCCAGTATTTGGTGTTGTCACTATTTTTTTTTTTCTTTTTTAGCCATTCTGACGTGTAGCGTGTAGAGACAGCTCGCTGTGGTTTAGCTCACGTTTCCCTGACGGCTGGTGACGCTGGGCACCCTCCGTGTGTTTCTTCAAGCCAAAGTGCCCATGTTCTAGGTTTTTCTATTGAGTTTCGAGAGCTCTTTACGTATTCTAGAAATAGTCCTTGTTGGCGTGGGATTTGCACGTTTCTCCCAGTCTGTGTTTTTTCATCCTTGTAACAGGATCTTTCACAAAGCAAAAGCCTTTGATGTGGATGAATCCAGTTTATCAGCTTCTCCTTTTAGGGATCATGCTTTTGATGCCAAGTGTGAGAACTCCTGGCCTAGTTCCTGACCCTGAAGATTTTCTCCTGTGATTTCCCTAAAAGTTTTATTTAGGCCAAGGGTCACTTTTGGTGTCTGTCTGTCGCAAGGGCCGATATTCCTCCCTTGACATGTTTTTGCCCTTTTGTCCAAAATCAGTTGGGCATATTTATGTGGGTCTGATAGCTATACTTTTTAAAGTTAAAAAAAAAAGGTAAAATTAATTTTTAAATTTACTCAGTATATTCAAAATAGTGTGGTTTCAGTGTGTGACCAGTATAAACCGTTGTCGATGAGAGAGATTTTACATTCAGTCTTTTCACCAAGCCTTGGTAATCCCGTGTGTACTTTGTACCTAGAACACAGCTCGGTTGGGACTTGCCACCCTTCAAGTGCCGATGGCACGTGTGGCTCGAGGTCACTGGATTGGCCAGCGTGGGTCTGTACAGATTGGTGACCTGCTTTTTTTAAAAAAAAGTTCTCTGGCCAGTCCTTTCTCATAGACCCTCTTCCCGCGTCCTTGGTGGGGAGCGGCGCCCGGAGGAGGTCGGAAGAGGGTTTTATTGCCCTTGCCGAGGAGAGCTGCAGCCCTGACCCTGGCTCTGGGCTGGGATTCCGGAAGTCACCAGCCAAGTGTGTCACCCAAGGGAGCTGGGTTTGCAGAGCTACCTGGTGGCTCATTTTGAGACCATGCTATTGTTGACTACCTTCCAGAGGACAGACAGCTCTGCACAAAGCTGATCTCTTTCTATTAAAGCTGTCAGGCCGGGGAGGAAATAGGGCATCAGCCCTCCTGCACCAGAAAGGAGGAAGTCCGGGCTCCTGCAGAGGCAGCTCCCCCGGGACTGGTGCTCCCGGCGTCACGCGGGCTGTCGAAGGTCGGGGAAATGAGACTTGTCAGCCTTTTCCACTGCGACAGACAGCCGATCTGGGAGGCCTTGACCCAATCCAGCCAACTGGTTGCACCAGGGCTCCTGGACGCTCTCCGGGGGCTGAGCTGCTCTGAGTGTGCGGAGCTGCCCTTGGGGGCAGGAAGCCAGAGGCCCCTGGGTCCCCGGCTCTTGCATCAGCAGTCCTGCCAGGGCCCCGCGGGGCTCAGAGGCCCACGTGGGTTTCCAGAGATCTGAGCATGAGGTCACAGGCTCCCAGAGGCAGTGACGTGGCAGCACCTCCCAGGGCAGTTGCAGAGCTCGTGCTGGGCCTTTGGGAACATGCCTGGCTGCTGTAATGTGACCCAACAGCTGATGAAATCCTCCCCAAAAGTTGGGGGGCAGGCAAAGGACTTCTGACTTGTGGTAGATGCTCCCGTATCCGCTTCTGTTTGCCCTCATGTCCTTCCCAGCAGAGCAAACGGAAAGGGCATCTTTCACACGGATTTCCCTTCCAGTCCGACCAATCCAGCCCTTAAGCACCTGCACTGCGGGGCCAGAGGACAAAGGGCGCCTCGCCTGGTGGCCACCACCTCCGCGTACTGAACATGCTTCCTTGCCTTGGCGAATCTGCTTCAGGAACCCGAAAATAGGGTTTCCCTGGTGGTCAGGGGCAGCTGGACGCCCAGCCACACTCGTCCACCTCCCGCCCCTCGAAAGGGACTGGCCAGTAGAAGCAGGTGGCCTCGGCCGAGCCCCTCCTTCCTTAGCCCCAGGCAGTGACACAGGTGGTCTCTAAGTCCCTGGGCCACCTCCTGGCTCTGCCTGGCCTTGCCTGCTGGCAAGTCGTTACCCTCATTGGCTCAGTTTCCCCCTGCGCCAGGGGGCCGGTGCCGCCACGTCCCTGTCAGACCACCGTGAGGACTGGCATCTGAGCGTGGGCCCGGCTTCATGCCTTGGCTGGGGCTGGCGTTGGCTCCTCGAGTGTTTGGCCTGGCGTTGCTCCACTCGGCCTCACCTTGGGTCGCTGGGAGGGGCACGGTGAGACCGGCCCCCGGGGTTAGATGGGCAAATGCCACTTGTGTTACATTTCGTTCAGTGGTTTCCAGAGTGGGGTGCAGCCCTCTGGAGACAGGGGGCTTCTTTCAAGGGGCTCAGGAGCAGGAGGTGCTCTGGGGTGGGTGCCAGGGCTGGAGTGACGTGAGAAAGGAGATGGAAGTGGGGGTGTCCTGGGAGGAGGGCAGGCTAGAGGCTGTTTTGTGGTCACTGGAGAAGGTGGCAGGGAGGGAGAGGAAAGGAGACCCAGGACCTCAAAGATGGGGGTGGGTGGTAAACGTGGCCTCCCCCGGGGAGCCGCGGGGCTGGTGGTTGGGGCAGAACCTGGTGGGTTGTGCAGGCATCAGGATCTGTCTTGCTTCTGTAAATATTTAAACACTGGGAGGATTATTTTTGGTAGCTACGGTCTCTCTGCCTGCCTGGCGCGCTGCCGGGACCGGTGTCGAGTGACATCAGGCGCACGGCAGCCCTTCCCCCTCTGGGTGTTTGCCGTCCCAGTGGCCACTGTTCCATTTGGGTCACGGTCCCCCCTTTTGGCAGACATGGAGAGACGGTCGTAGGCGTCACCTTCAGGGTGGACTCCATGTCCAGAAAGTTTCCCTGGCAGCGGTTGAAAGGGACAGTTCCGCAGCTTCTGGACCGACAGCGGGCCAAGAACAGCAGTGCAGTGCGGAGCCAGGAGCCTGGCCGGGGACACCCCAGGGGAGGTGGCCGCGCTCCACCAGACCCACCCCGGGTGAAAGCATGCTTTATGCGCCTGCAGCACGCGGGGAGCTGCAGAGAGGCGTCTTTGTAGGGCCAACAAGGGGGAGCAGCCTCCCGGGCAGGCGGCCACGCAGGCCCGGCAGCAGCCGTGGCTGGGGTGGGCGGGGACGCGGGGCCCCCAGGTCTGGCGAGGACGGAGGGGCCGCCTGGACCCCGGGCTCCTTGCAGAGTATCAGCCCCTTTCCTCCTGCTCCAGAGTTGGGTTTGGGCCCCCAGCTGCCCCTGTGGGCCCTTTGGAAACTCCGCTGCGTGAAGGTAGCACCCGCTTGGGGAGGGATCCCTGGGCGCCCAGCAGATGGCAGGCTTCCCCCAGATCAGCCCAGGGCCGGCCCAGCTGCAGCGCCCGCCTCCCGCCCGCCCCGCCCCCGCCCCACCTGCCAAGGACTGCAGGGACCTTCTACCTGCGTCCCTCCCTGTCCTCCCACACTCCTCTCCGCCTCCTCCCTGGCTGATCTTGGTAAACCCTAAATAATGTGGACACTAACTAGCAAGTGCCCGTGAGCAGTTACAAGGGCTGGGCCGTCCTTACACGCACGGCAGTGCTAGGGGCTGTGGCTGGGGTGCGAACTCAGCTCCAGGCCAGGCCCCCTCGGCCAGGGGTTTGCTGGACGACCTTCCCGTGTCCCATCTACTTTCCGCCTCCTCTCTGGGTGTCTGGTGGGTGGAGAGCGACCAGCGTGACCTCGCCCCACTCCCCTTGTGCCAGCCTCGGCCCCCCAGAGACCAGCCGGATCCTAGACACGCCTGGCTGGCAGGGTGCACGGTCAGCCTCACACAGCCGGGCACAGCCTGCCCCCCGTCCGTCCCACTCCCCCCCGTGGACATGTGAACCCCAGGACAGCCCAGCTAGGTCTCCAGGGTGACCTTGTCTTTTGTGACCTCCTGCCTTTAAAAAAATTCTTATGATTACATAGAGATTCATGACCCATATAAAAGCGTTAGAAGTGAACAGAAGGTTCTCAAAAGAATTGAGAGCAGAGACTCCAACAGATACGTGTGTCCTCCTGTTCACGGCAGCGTCATTCACGGTGACTGCCCAAGGTGGGCGCAACCCAGAGTCCACTGACAGATGACGGGACACAGAGCGGTCAGTCCACGCAGTGGGGTGTCATTCAGCCTTGAACAGGGAGGAGTTGCTGGCACTTGTTGCAACGTGGGTGCACCCTGGGGTTGTTGCGCGAAGGGAAATAAGCCACTCACCGAAGGACCAAATCTGGGATTGCACTCACGTGAGGTCCCCAGAGTCACGGAGACAGAAAGCAGGACGGAGGGTGCCAGGGCCTAGGGGAGGGCAGTGAGTGTTCAATGGGGACAGAGCTTTAGTTTGAGAAGGTGACAAAGTCCAGGCGATGGCTGGTGGTGATGGTCGCGCCACCATGTGGATGTACTTGGTGCATTACACGGTACACCTGACAATGATCGGAAAGGCAAATTTCATGGTACGGGTACTTTACCACGATATAGAAAAGAGGGAAGGGAAAAGAAGTTAAGATGATCGCCAGGGTAACTGGGTGCGTGAGAAACAACCTTTGGTATACATTTTCCCAGCCTTTTGAGAACCGACTTTTCTGGATTAGGTCCTGTAAGCCTGCGCAGGTGTCTCCGCCCCAGCAATTGGTCTTGAACGTCACGTGTTGGGAAATCACGCCCCAGGTGCCGCCCAGGCTCACCCCTGCCCCGGCTGGAACGAGAGGCTCGCACAGGGCAGACGCCATGCCGTGGCCTGAGCACTGAGCCTGGGCTCCCGCCGCCCAGAGCCGGTCCCTCGCTGGCCAGGCACCCACGGCAGTCACTGCACGCGCCTTGTGACAGGGACCCCACCGTCCACACAGCTTGTTCAGTCTGAGTCGAAGCCTCTGTCCAGACAGCTGAAAGCAAAATCTAGTTATTAGGTTGTGAAAGCTGGTCCTTCCGAGAGACCTGCCGTGAAGGGCAGAGAAACCTGGATGGAAGCTTCCAGAGCTTTGTCAAGATTAGAGGTGACACTTTTCCGGCATTTTCATGAGCTTAGAAAATAGACGCTCCCCATTGTCTTTGGGAATTTGGAACCATGAGCGCACGTTTCTGGGTGTGGGCGCTGCATGGAAGGCTGCCGCTGGAGCAGGCAACCAGCCCCTGGGCCCCCAGGAGGGTGGGGACCCCTCAGCCAGCGCTTTGGGAATCTGGAAGGGGGCGCCAGGGAGGGGCTGGCCTGCAGCCTTGAGGGCACAGTGGCTCCCCCTCCCCTACACCTCACCCCAATAATCTTTTCCAATAATATTCTCTGGTGAGACTGGCCAGGGCCAGTGTCTGTGCCGCTGTGCGTGGTGTGAAGACGTTCACGTGTTCCGTGAAGGTTGCCGTGTCTTGGCCTCGCAGCCTGTAGCGAAGGGTGGTGCTGGATCTCGGGCCGCTGCAGGAGCCGCTGGCTCTGCAGGGCTGAGCTGGGAGAAGCGGCTTCCCAAGAACCAGCCTCCCATTAGTGGGCCAGACCTCGCCAGGTGGCCACACAGCCAGGTCACTCTCAGGGGTGGGGATACCAGTGGGCGTGGAGGGTCCCAGGCCGATGCCCAGCAGCCCAGACACATTTGTGTTGTTCAAAGTCCAGGGGTCCTGAAACACCTGTGAGGTCTACCCCGATGGCTGGTTGGCTGGGATGGCCCAGTAGGCCCCAGTGAGGATCTCAGGGTCACTGCTCTGAGATGGCCCAGCCTAGAGCCCGAGAGCCTGGCTGGCTCTGCACGCTGTCACCGTGACTGTGACCAGGCCATCTGCAGATGTGCACGTGGAGACTTGCCCGTCTGCAAATGACCAGTGCGGCCTGCCCACGCGGGAAGTATCAATAACAATTCTGAACTCTACAAGGTCCATCTGCCGTGCTGGACAGTTGGGAATACTGTCTCCCTGGACAGGTGGAAAAAACTTACGTCTTTTCATCCTGGAAATAACCCAGCACGTTGTATATTCCGGGGCCTGTCGCTCAAGCAAGGCACAGAGTG
The DNA here is from genome assembly GCA_004363605.1 of Indri indri. NCBI lineage: Eukaryota > Metazoa > Chordata > Mammalia > Primates > Indriidae > Indri > Indri indri. The sequence goes on from RJWJ010026902.1 coordinate 6,661, forward strand.
GCAAGGTGACCTGGTCAGCGCCACGCTGGTGGAGATGACGGGACGGGGCAGGCCCTGCCGGAGCCGAGCTGTTGGGGACAGGGCTTGGACATGCTGAACGGTCCCACCCGCGGCAGGGCCTGGGAGCAGTTCTGACTTCGAGCACTTTGCTGCCGTTACTGAACGGGCAAAATTCCTTCCCGTGCTGGCCACAGCCGTTTTCACCTACTGTGGGGATCTCCGACTGGGGGGCACACGGCGCTGCATTTGGAGGTCTCGAGTGGTCCCTCACATGTGGGGTGTCCTTCGGGCCACCGGCAATCCTATCTGTGCGTAGGATTGGCAGGTGGCCGAGGGTTTGCTTTTGTATAACGGATGATGGAAAAACGTCCCTACTCATGCCCTCTGGTTTTGTTTTTTGTTTTTTTTTTTCCAATTTAAGAAACTTCCTTTGGGGAAACTTTTTTTTCTTTTACTGACAGAAAAAAGGCTTTTCCTCGGTGGGGAGACTAAAGGCGCTAGAAGCGCCTGGGGAAGGTGACGCCGTCCAGCCCAGTGTAGCCCAGAAGACAGGATGGTTCTCAGCGGGGCTGGCTGGGGTACACATCACCACTCTTAGCAGAATTAGACTTTGATTGTGGCTCTGACAAAACAAGCAGGGCCTGCCAAGGAAAGGACCAGGGTCTTGTGTATAGAACCTCTGGAAAAAATCTTTTTAGCCCCTAAAGTTAATTGTTTTCCTTTGGTTGGAATTGCATTGCTAGGTTGCTGGCGTGTGCAGACAGGATTGTGGGGTGCAGAACACAGGAACCTGGGTGCACCGGAGCCCCTGCTGACCAAGGCGGGCTGTGTTTGCCCTGCCTGACAACTGCGTGGTATGTGGCAGTCCTGCCCGCTGTGCCCGGGGGACACACCTGAGGAGCAGACTGAAAGGGCTTTGGGCTGGGCTCGGACTCTGCACAGTCCGCAAGAGGAACACGGTTTCAGTTTGGGCAAATTGGCCACGACTGTTGCTGAAGCCAGGGAGAGCAGCCCGTCTCGTGACTTTTCAGGGGGGTGGTGTTTGTGCAGGGTGTCATTTTTGCTCTGTGACTCTGGGAATACGTAAAAGACCCAGCAGACGCCCACTGGCTGGGCCCAGGGTGGCGGCCAGGCCAGCCCCTCGCAGGTAGGTGTCAGGAGAATGTTCAAAGTATATAAATAACATTATTTCTGTGAGTGCATGATACCTTCCCTGTCTCCTTTTCTAAACACACACACACACACACACACACGCACGCACGCACAGGGAGAAGAACTTAAAAGCACTTAGTTTGAGTCGGAAGAGGAATATCCGGTACCCTCTCATTCTCCTACACCTGTTTACATTCTTCCTTAGGTTTCTTTTTTTTCCTTTTTTTAAAACCACTTTCAGAATTGCTGGGCAACCTAGGTTTTCCATATTTAAGACACTCCCATCCAAATCTCATACCGGCAAAACTCCGGGAACCTCAGAGGGTGTGTGGGATTGTGCACCGCCAGCTGCTCCTCCCCAGCCCGGACATGGCACACGGCACACGTGTGTCTGTCTGTGTTGAAGCTGCATGAAGGAAGATTCCTCACCGGCCTAGAAGCCAGTGCCATTTGTGGGCACCATAAGCCCCGCTGAACCCCCGTCTCTTAGTTCTGACTTGACTCCCTTCCCCCTTTAGAGCCAGCTCCTGGCAGCACCCGGGGTTCTCCCACAGGGGGAGTGAAGAATGCCCAGCCAGGGGTCCCCTTCGCGGGGACAGACTCCACCCCTGCCGCAGCCTTCACTCTCCGCAGGAGTAATGGCTCCTGATGGTCACTGGGCAAGTTCCTGTACCCAGTTACTCTGTTTTTAAAATAGCCAGGCTTAAAGAAATGCTTGTTCCCTGCCCCTACCCAGACCAAGATGTTCTGGAACAATTTTTCCGGGATCCTGTTTCCTGCTCCTGGCTGGAGGCCAGTTCTGCCGTGGACAGTGACACCGGACACAGCCCGGTGCTGACCTTCCATGGCCCTCTGTGGAGGTGCCTGGTCCCCACCTCACGTTCAGGGTCCCTCCATGCAGACAAAATACTTCCCAGGTGCATTCTCTCCAGGCCCCTGCAGAAGGGAGGCCAGTACACAGCAGCCTAGACCACAGGCGAGAGGGCACAGCTGACCTCATGGCCCAGCTCCTCCCACGGGCCACGGCAAATGCCCCGGCTGAGCCATTGAGACCTGCACCCGGCTGGCTTCGGGCTTCTCTTCCAGCCAGGCCTTCCATTGGCCTAACTGAGGCGTCCCCCCACTGAGGCTCAGCTGCAGCTCGTAGGGGGTTGGGCTTGCTGAGACCGTCCCAGGGAATGGAAAACCCAACCCGGATCTTGGCTTCCAAGGTGAAGCCCATTTACCCGCCGTGGTGGCCCTACCCTTCAACAGGAGGTGAGGAACTCGGGTGTCATGGCACAGGTCACTTTGTCAGGGCAGACAAACCCCTGGCTGGGCTTTGGCAGGAGGTGGCAGTTGTGGTCTCTTTTGCCTTTTCTGATGGAAAGTCAGGGAGATGTGGCCTAACAGGTCGGCAGGCAGGGATGCTCTGAAAATGTCCCCAGGACTGTGTACCCACCACGGTGGTGCTGAGGCCGCACTGAGGAGTCTGCTTCTGAGCTCGGCACTTTGGTGCCGATTGGCAGCATCAGTTTGGGTTGGACTTTGCAGAGATCACCTCGTGTCTACGCAATGAATGTGGACTCGTGATGTAGACTGTGTGTGTATTTCTAGACCTTCCTAAAATACAAAGTCTGAGACCAGCGAAAAAGGCGAGGGCTGGCTGTCGGCCCACAGCGGGTGGATGTGGACCCGACACACCTCTGCCGCCTCCCGCCTCCCGAGCTCTGGGACCTGGAGGTGATTGGCACCACAGTGATTTATGCGAGTGCTAATCAAAAGCTTTTATTTTCTGATTATCTCCCTGTTTGATGGATGGCAGATGCCAGAGCAGCCAAAATATAAACAGATTCCAGTTAGAACATTTCAAAGCAGAAATTAGCTGTTCCGAAGAGCAGAGGCCGGTGTCCCTTCTGCCGCCTGGCAGAGAGTTTCAGTGGGAAAAATTATTTTTCGTAACCTTTTTGCTTTCTTATTGAAATTAAGCTTCACCAAGCAGGTTTGGCGGTGGGGGAGGGCTCCTAATTTGGTCCCCCCTGACCTCCTCAGCCGTGATTGGCAGTTTGTTGTCAGCCTTGAAGTTGCGCCTGCGAGGTAGGAACCCGCGGAACAAATGCCCTAGGACAGCTTGGCGTCCCTGAGGACCCAGGCGGAGCGGGGAGAGTGCGCAATTAGAGAGGTCTTCGCACGGAAAGTTAATTAGCTACTAAATAGCGTTTAGCACAGTTTACGATGGGAAATGCATGTTTGAAAAGCAAATGGAGATCCATGAGAAATGGCTGCTACAAGGACGGGGACGTGGCCCGCCAGCGCCTCGCCCCTCGGTTTGGACCCAGCGCCAGGTCTCGGGGCGGGGGCGGGGCTCCCTAGAGGGGCGAAGGGTCCACGAGCCGGACTGACCTACGTTACCGGCAGCTGTCCGCCCTGAGAGTGAGGGCCAGGCCGTCACCTGCCTGGCCTCGGAGTGGCCTTCCTGCCTTGCAACGTGGCGGAGCTTCCCTGTCCAAAAATGCATTAACTACGTCTTCGGTTGCTGGGAACAGTGTCTGTAGCGTGTTGGACAGACCCCGCCACCCCTGAATTCATGTCCGCCCAGAACCTCAGAATGCGTCCTTATTTGGAAATAGGGTCTTTGCAGGCAGGGAGCAAGATGAAGTCATCCCCGATTAGGGTGGGCCCTAAATCCAAGGAGTGTCCTTAAAAGACAGGAAATGGCACATGATACAGGGAGGAGCCACATGAACACGGAGGCAGAGGCGGGAGTAGTGCACCTGCGAGCTCAGGTGCGCCAAGGGTCCGGGGCGACCACCAGAGCCAGAAGAGGCGGGGAGGACCCTCCCCTAGAGCCTTCCGAGGGAGCTCGGCCCGGCCGGCACCTCCATCGTGGCCCCTGGCCTCCGGGGCTATGAGAGAAGACCCTGTCTGTGGTCCTGTGTTGCGGCAGCCCCGGGAAACACAGTGTCACCCCGGGGCACGGCCCTCCCGCCATCCACAGGGGCTGGAGGCCCGGCGTGGGGCCGGGTCTGAAGCCAGAGGGTGGCCTGGTGGCCCGGAGGAAGCTGGGCCCCCCTTTTAGACAGGGGGGGCATTAGGACCTGCTTTTATTTTCTGTTAAGATCCAGGAGCTGACTTAGGTGTGGTCTTTGACCTGCTTGTTTTATTTCCCTGTTGGTCCTGTGGGTTGCTTGCATGGGATAATTTTTTATTTCATGGAGGGTGGGCTTTGCTTTTTTTTTTCTTTTGATGTTTTCCATGTTTCGGAGGGTTTTCGTTTTTAAGGATAAAAGTAACACTTGCTCCCTAAGGAAATTTTGGAAAGTAGGGAAAGGGTATAAACGTGGGAACACACAGGCTCTGTGTACATGTGGGCACGCACACGCGCACACAAAGCAGCTCAGTGCGATATTATTCATCTCACAAAGAAACGAGATTGGTCACATCCCAAGTCTTTCTCTATAGGGACGGTTTAAAGAAACACACGGAACCTGAAGCCGCCCTGAGGAGACACAGCTGACCCTGCCCTGCCGGGACGGAGGCCCTGGAGAAATCCAACCATGACACAGTCTTGACAGCGGGCCTTATTTTTGCTTTCCCGTGTGCGTGTACATGTGAGCGTGTGCAAGCATGTGTGAGCTTGTGTGAGCGTGTGCACGCACACAGAGCGCCCTGGCGCTGCCCCAGAGGAGCAGGTTCGAGGCTGGCCGAGGCTACTAAAAGGGCAGGCTGAGTTTTCCCCCACACACTTGGCGTGTCTGCTTTTGCAGCAATAAGCACATTCCTTTTGTGATTAGAGAAGAGCCAGGGGGCGCTCAGAGGGGCGGGTGTCCCCCTGCTGCTGGCAGAGGGGTGCCTGTTGGACTGTAAACCTCCCCGCACTGGTTTCCACCCTTTAGAAAATAAAGGGTTGCTGGTAGGATGGGTTAAAAATCACGTTCGTTTGCGTTTCTTTGTAATTGATAGGTTTTGAGTAGATTTCCGTGTGTTTCTTCACTTGGTGTCGTCTCTTATGACGTGGGTGTCCAAGAAGGAAGGTGCTAACCCACTGGGGACACCCAAAGCCTCCGCCGCGCAGCCCCTCCCTGCAAGCTGCTAACCAGGGCGTTCTCCTCCTCACGCCTCCGCCCTGAGCCAGCTCTGCGGAAGTAGTTGCTGGCGGCTGAGGCCCAGCATGGAGCTCGGGTCAGAGCCTCCCGCAGGGCCTGACCAAGGCGGCAGCGGCACCCGGGGAAGCTGCCTTCCCAAGGCCAATGGCAAATGGCCGTTTTGCTCTGAGCATATTGTCAGCCAGGGTCCCAACCCTGGTGCGCATTCGATGCTCGGAGCCGGGCCGAGGGGTGCCGTTGGTGGGCCTGACGCCAAGCCCAGGGCTAGAGAACAAGGACGGGGAGGAAAGGGCTTTGAAACAAATCCTATCACGTTGCTCATGCCATGAGGGGGTGTGTAAAAAGTTCAGTTTTTTGACGTCAGGCATGTGGGTGGAGTTTAAATGAATATAAATGTGCAGCCACAGCCCTGCAGAGAGTGCAGGTGATTGTCGTCACTGTGACTTGCAGTTTGGGGTTGGCAGCGGCAGAGAACAACCACAGTTCCCCCAGGGTCTCCCAGCGCCCAGGTCACGGACACCAGCCCCAGCCTTGGTCCCAGCAGCTCAGGGCCAGCTCCAGGCTCTGCCTGCAGCTGCGGGGACTGTTGGTGATGGCGGACGGGCACAGATTCGGGCAGTCCCAGGTGTGCCCTCTGAGGGCCCTAGAAGGTGTGCTTGGAGGAGCTGGCCATGTCAGGTCGTCTCTGCTGCTGGGGCACCCAGAGGTGGTTCAGCTGAAGCCAGACTGGCCGAAAGGTGGGACAGAGCCTCCTGGGGGGTCACAAAGCCCAGTGGCTCCAAATCTGGGAGGTTCTGGCTTCTCCCCACCCCCCACCAGCTGTGTCTCTTTGGCTGGTTCCTTCAGTCCCTGTGCAGCACTGTCCTCGTTAGGGAAGTGAATAGACCAGGCCTGATGATCTTCAGGGTCCTTTAAGGGACTGGGGGGGTTCTGTGACCACAGGCTCTTTTTCTGGACAAACCCCGGTTTCCCTGCTCCATGACACAGCACCCCAAACTCCCACCACCCATTCCCAGGGAACCTCTTTCTATTGTCCTGTCACTCCAGGAAGGAAAGTGCCAGCCTGTTAGGTGGAATTCGCTGACCCTATATGACGGTCAAGAAGTCCTCATCATGAAGCCGACAGAGAAGGGGAATTTGGGCCGAGAGCTTGAAAAGAGTTCATGAAATTTAATCAGGTGCCTCAGGGGGACACCTAAATTTAGTCAAATTATTGCTAGTATTCATTCCATTTTTAAATCGCCTAGGGGAACGTCATGGGAAAGCTGGGAAACCACCAGCCTGGGTGGTGATTATTCGGTTTCCGCAGAGCAGAGGGACACACGGGGAGGCACGGGGGGCCCGGGGAACCCCTCAGCCGGGTCAGGGCACAGGGAGCTGCTTCTTCGGGCCAGGGACGAGTGGCCCAGAGGCCTGGGGAGGGGCAGGCGCCCGGGGCAGCCCCCGGCAAGCCTGGAGCTTCCTGTATTTGGCCATGACAGACTCGTCCGGGAATCGCACGCGGTCGTGGCCCCGAGAATCCCAAGCGCTGGCCAGCGGAGCCCCCACCCGGACTCACCTGCGAGGGCCTCTGGCCTCAGCTCTACCTGGCTCTGTAGCTGGGGCGCACGTCTCGGGGTGTGAGGAGGGGGCCAGGTCCCTTCCTGCTCCTGGTGGGAACCATGTGATTTGGAGCCCAGCAGATCATGGGGCCACTTCCTTTCAGGGCTGGCGGCAGGTTCTGGGGCGTTTTGGCAGAAAACCACACGAGGCCGACGCGTGCCTTTTTATGGCACTCATTAACCCGGGCCTATGAGAAGAACCAAGAGCTTCTGCTTGTCCCCAAAGAGTGTTTGGATAATGCTTGAATGTTTGGTCCCACTGAGATGACGTGGGAATGTTTTCACACCCAGGAGCATTTGCAGAGACCGGTCCCACCCCTCTCCTGCCTGCTGGCCTGCTCTGTCTTCCTCCAGAACTGTGCTGGCTTTGGGCACAGTGTCACAGTTTCATTTTGAAAGGGCCACATGATTGGTGACACTGGGGACCTCTGAGTTCCCAATCCCCTGCTGGGCGTGTGGAGTGGGCGTGTGTCCCGGGAGGTGTGTTCTCTGCCCGGCTCCGGCTCCGGGGTGGGGCCCACGCAGCCTACAGAGGGACCGGCTCCTGCCAGAACCTGTGTGGCCCCTCATTTTTTCTAGAAATTTCTGAGGTGTGCCTGTGACTGGAAAGGCTGAGCACCTGAAGCCAATGAGAGCACTTTGGTTCAGAATCACCTTTTCTGCTTACCCACGTTAATCGCCTGCAGGATCTGGGGGAAAGCGTTCACTGCACTTTTCGTTCTGCCAGGTTGGGAAGGGTCTCTGCCGTTGCCTGTGCAGTGGCGCGCGATCCAAGGAGGAACTGGGAGGAGATGGCGGCGGAACAGCTGGTCCTCAGGAGCCCAGTGCAGGAGCGGCTGGGAGTGGTCTCCAGGCTGCTCATGCTATTAATTATTTTGCTTTATTTATTAGATGTACCCGCATCCCTTTGCCTCCGAGCAGATTTGCAGATGCCTTAAGGGAGAAGGAAAAACAAATGGTTGCTGCCATCGGAGTCTCCAGCCCATAATGAATAATACCGTATAATAGCGTTAAGTGGAAAGAGCCCAGCACAGTGTCACGTGTCCATCGCGCGTCTACCACGTAACAGTTACAAATGCACATGACACGTGGAAACTCAGAAACTCGTGACAGCAGTCGCATTTGTTGAGTGTATCTTCTATTAATTTTCCTGGGAAATCTGATGCGATCACTCCACTTGACTAAGAAAAAATGAAAAAAAAAAATAGGACGGGTGCATCTTCCCCTCCTACCTGCTGTGGATTCGTGGGAGGCCGTCACCCCCTGACCGGCCACCCCCCACCTGCCACGGGCTGGTGGAGGAAGCAGAAGAGGCCGGGCCTGGTGATCTCCTCCCAGACTGCGCTGGTAATAAACCTGACCCGGTGCCCGCTCGCTCCCGCCGAGATTGACACCTTTCCTAAGGAGCCCGCCCAAGCTCACGCCGCCACGGCGGCTCTATGGGTTCATTGCCCAGCCCGGTGCTGCCCGCCCGGCCCCGGCAGCACGATGCCGTGTGAGGAGCTGGGGTTTGTCCCCATTCTGTTTTGCGGCTCTCGAATCCCTCTGGCTGGCAGAGCCGCGCTGTGTCAGGTGCCGCAGGATGACACTCCCAAGCTCAACCTCGGGGCGGGGTTCCAGGGGCTGGGGCCTCAGAGATCGGCCACCTCTGGTCTGACGGCTTTCCATTTCCACTCACGTCAGAAATGGCATCTCCAGCCTAGTAGAACCGGGTCCCTGTGGGACTCCCTAGCACCGAAGGCTCCGAAAAGCGTATAATCCCCACCCCGGCTGCAGAAATGGCCACTGTGGCCAAGGTTTATTGCTCTGGCTGCCACTCTGGCAGCGACACCGGCTGTCATCCTGCGTGTAGCCGGCTGGGCTGTACCAGCAGAGCCGGAGCGTGGGTGTGAGGCCTCTGTGGCAGCGGGAGCTGGGGGGTCCAGCCCGGCGCTGGAGGGTCCAGCCACCTGCGCGCGTGCGTGTGGGATGCTAATCACGCCAGATGGGCTTCGGTTCTGCGGGAATGCTTAGCTTAGCGTGCAGTTTAGAAACTGCCAGGGCTTCAGAGCCTAATGGGGTCTCAGAGACCTGGAGTCCAGCGGCCAAGTCAGCGTTTCACAGAGAAATTAAGATGTAGAGAGCGGGACTCCTTCGCCCTTGCGGTTGTGAAGACAGCGGAGACACCGTACTTGCCGGGGAGCGAGACATCAGTGGGGCCCGGAGAGCCTGGGAAAGGGATCGGGGCCGGGCGAGGCGCCGGGAAGGCGGCCGCCCTCTCTGTGGAGTCAGAGGCCCAGAGGTGGAGGCCGCTGCTCCCCGCTAATCCCTTCTGGTGCCGTCCTCTCCTCGGTGTTGTAATTGTGTGACTGACACGTCTGTGTGCACAGGGACCGTCCCCCACGATTGGGGGGTCCGTGTGTCTTCCCTTCTCTTCACTTAGTGAGGGGCGTGGAGGAGATGGGACCTCAGGACAGCTTTGGGTGTGGAACGGGGGCTCTTCCTGTTGGGGAAGGAGTGAGATGCCCCCGGGCAAGGCAGAACATTCTGATGGGAGGGACCCCAAAAGTGACCTCGTGGGCAGCAAAGATGCTTGGGTCAAATGCAGGATTTGATTCCCGACACAGGGTCCCAGGTCACCAAAGCGGCTTACCGGGCAGGTAGAAAGCGCCCCATCCCGTGTCCCTACAGCCCCGCCCCTGCCCCAGCCATGTGAACCGGGAGGGGACAGGCCGGCAGGTGTCAGAGTGGAGCACACACCACCTTCTCCTGTCTTGCCCCGCCAAGGGCCGTCCCTGAGTGTGTTTCAGACAAGAGGAGGGGCGCTGCCAGGGGGAGAGACGTCAGCAAAATCTCAAACCCATGTTCTCTCTGCCGCCCCTGCCGTGGTGCAGGCAATGCCCAGGGAAGATGACACAGCAAAGACCCCAGGCCCAGTTCCTCACGGCCTTGTTGCCTCGGGAGCTGGGAGGGTTTGCTGTTCGGGTCTCCCCGTTTCACTGACTCCCTGAGCTGGTCTTTCCACAGGATGTCTCCTTGTCTCTTGGGGACTGTCTGTCAGGAAGGATGTCCTTGACAGGAGAAATGCAGCGCTGTAGACGTGCCCAGCACTGTCTTCATGTTTCAGGCATTTGAACACATGCGTGCACACACACTGCCATGAACCTGTCTTTCCTGCGGCCTTTTCTCTCCAGAGCTGTTCTTCCCAGACTCCCAGCTGGCCCCTTGGCTGGACAAGCTACGGTTAATAAGGTCCAGATCTCAAGGTGACCTGTGTGTGGAGCACTTAACCTCCCAGGGACAAAACAGAACTTGGAAGCGCCCAGCGCCCTCACCACTTCCTGGTGCCCCCGCGCCCTGGCTGGCAGCCTCGCCCGCGGACCAGCAGCGGCTGTGAGGGTGCAGGGTGGTCTGTGCACATGGCCTAGAGAGCCCCCTGCCAAGGCCGCTGCCATCCCGAAACCGGAGGCTCTGCCAGGCCTTGGCACAGACCCGTCCATGGCAAAGTGGCCTCAAAACAGGCCCCAGGGTCCTTTCCCACAGGGGACCCCTGTTCCACAGCTGTGGGCAGACACAGGCGTCGCCAGGAGTTGCTTCGTACTCAGTGCTCCAGGAACAGGTTGATGGGCTGCTCGTGGCAGGTCTGGGGCTGTTGGGGGCCTGAAGCTATGAGTGGTTGGTGACAGACCGGGGTAGAGAGTGATGTTTGTCCTCCCACTCCAGGGGGGACCTGCTGTGGGTGGCACCTCTCCTAATGCCTGACACCCCCACCCCCACCCTCACCCCTTTGTCATTCATTCATCTTGTGAAATCAGGACGGGGTGGGGGCAGATGGGGGGGGGCTTCAGAGAACATTCCAGTGGCTCCAGGTCTCGTTCTTTTGAGCAAGCTTTTTGTCTAACGGATCAAGGAATCTTCACAAAAGCTTAAAGAACACCTGGCTGGCTCGCAGCAGCCTTTTAAGTAGGTCATACGGGAGGTAAGGGTTCCAAGAACCCTCGCAGACAGCTGGGGCCGAGTGCGGTAGGGCCCGGCGCGGTGGAAACGCCCGCTGGCCAGAGCTTGGCTGCGTGACACCGGGCATCTCAATCCAGGTGGGTCACAGGAGAGCAGGTCTGTCTAGCTCTTCCTCGAACCCCAAAGACTGGCTTTCCTGACATCAAGTTACCAAATTTGAAGGAAAAAAACCAAACCAAACCAAAACTCTGCTGTCCAAAAATCCGAGGCCCTGCTGGAGGGGTGAGGAAGGCTACGTGGCCTGGCGGGTCCTCGCGGCCTTACAAGTGAAGTGGTGAGTCGCTGGTCTCAGCACCCGCTGCCCGCGCGGCAAAAGCAGTGACAAAGTGAAGGGCAGACAGCGTCCTCCTGGGGCTGCCTTACACGGGGAGGGCTGGGGGGCACAGGGGCGGGGCCCTGGTGAGGTGCCGAGGTCCCCAGCCCAGGTCGGAGATGGAAAACCAAGGCTCCGTCAGCAGTTGGACGGGGAGGTGGCCACACGGTCACTCTGAAAGCAGCGTGCCGGCCACCTCCATCCTCTTGCCACATCTCCGAACCTAGTCCACAGACCCCTCATCATCCTCAAGATAAACCAGCGCGGTCCCCGTGGGTGATGAGCCTGGGCAGAGCTTCCCGCCGGCCCCAGCCGCCGGCCTGTGCGTGGCCCCCACGCTGCCCGGCACGGGCGCTGTGCCTGCAAGAGCCACGGGCCGCATGCGTGAACACATAGGAAGAGTCACCCAACTACTGACGACAGCGACTTCTCGGGGGGGTGGGGAGCCCAGGACGGGGCTTCCAGTGCTAATTCTACACACTTCAGCATGTTTTTAATTTTTTTAACCACAAAAATGAATTTAATTATTACTTGCAAATGTTAAGCAACTAAAAAACACAGGGAGTGTATATTCGTGTAAAATTATTTACAAGATGAGATCACTTCCATTTGCTCACAGGAGGAGAGTCGGACAGAGCAGACTGGAGCTGTGTTTCTAGGGTGGTGCCGTTTTCGCAATAGAATAAACATGCGAGCGGAGCTTTTTCTTACGTGCCTTGTTTCGTGCCTTATCCCCCCGGGCTCTTTGCTGGCGCTTCCCACCCTTCAGGCCCCACTGAGGTTCCTCAAGACCCCCTCTCCAGAGTGGCCACCCCAGCCCCTCTGCCTCCCACCCTGTGCTCAGGACCCTAGAGCACCCACGACACGGGTACGTTTCTGTGTCTGCCGCCCTGTCCCCCGCCGCAATGAAGCTCTGTATGGCTGTCCACAGGTCCGGGGGGCACTCGGAATGTTTTGTTGAATTAACGGATATTTTCTGAGGTCACGCTTTGTGCAAGGCCTTTTGCTAGGAGATAGACAAGATGGATCGGACCGGAGAGAATGGGTGCACGGTGACTTCTTTTTATCAAGATAATTCACCGAGCATGAAAGTCCCCCTTGTAAAGTGTGCAATGCAGTGGCATTTATTTAGTACATTCATGACATTGTGTGACCATCATCACTGTCTAATTCTAGATCATTCTCACCACTCCAGAAAGAAACGCCACACTCATTAGCAGTTACAACCGCATTCCTCCCGCCCCCAGCCCTTGGCGACCGCTGATCTGCGTTCTCTCTGGATCTGCCTGTTGTAGATGTTTCATGTGAATGGATCATACAGTTGTGGCCTTTCGTGTCTGGCTTCTCTCGCTGAGCATAGTGTTGTCATGATTCAACAGGGTTGTCACTTAGTACTTTTTATTGCTGCACAATATTCCGTTCTACAGATACACCGCGTTTTGTTTCTCCAGTCATCAGCTGATGGGCATTTGTGTTCATCTCCCCTTTTTGGATGTTATGAGTAATGCCTCTGAACATTCGTGTGCGAGTTTTTACAGGGATATATGTGTTCTGTCTTCTTGGATATATATCTAGGAATGGAATTATCTGGTCACATGTTAACTCTATGTTTAATTTTCGAGGAACTAGCCAACTGTTTCCGGTAGCTGCTACTCTGTGTTATGTCCCCACCAGCAGTGCGAGAGGGTTCCGGTTTCTCCGCGTCCTCAGCAACACTCATCATTTCCACCTTTTTATTACCGCCATCCTCGTGGGCGTGGAGTGGCATCTTGTTGAGGTTTTTATTGCATTTCCCCAATGACTGATGAGGTGGAGCTCCTTTCCACGTGCTTGTCGGCTATTTATATATCTTCGCTGGAGAGATGTCTATTCAGATCCTTTGCACATTTTTTAAGTGGGTCACTTGACTTTTTATTCTTTTTAAGGGTTTTAAAAAATATATATTCTAGGTACTAGTCCCTTGCCAGGTAGATGACTTGCAGATGTTTTTTCCCATCCTGGAGGTTGTCTTTTCACTTTCTTATGTTTTTTGAAGTACAAGAGTGCGTCCTTTTTCTGAAGTCAGATTTAATCTATTTTTTTCTTTGGTTGCTTGTGCTTGTGATGTCATATGAAGGAAAACGTAGTCTAATTCAAGGTTATAAAGATTTATGCCTATGTTTTCTTCTAAGAGTTTTATGGTGTTAGCACTTACACTTAAGTCTTTGATGAACTTTGAGTTCATTTTTGTAGATGGTGTGAGGTTAAGGTCTAACTTCGTTCTTTCACAGGTGGATATCCAGTCGTCCCAATACTACTTGGTGAAAAGACTATTCTTTTCCCACCGATTTGTTTTGGCACTCTTGTTGGAAACAGTCAGCCATAAATTGTGTGGGTTTATTTCTGGACTCTTGATCCTGTTTCATTGGTCAGTGTGTCTATCCTTATGCCAGTATCTCATTGATTATTATAGCTGTGTAGTAAGTTTTGAAATTAGGAAGTGTGAGCCTCCAACTTTGTTCTTCTTTTTCAATTATTGCTTTGGCTATTCTGGGTCCTTTGCACTTCTGTATGAATTTTAGGATCAGCTTGTCAACATATGCCACAAAGGCAGCTGGGATTTTGATAGAGATCATGTTGAATCTATGTATCAATTTGGGGAGTATTGCCATCTTAACAATAAGGCTTTCAATCCATGAACATGGGATATCTTTCCATTTATTTGGGCCTTTAATTTGTTTCAACGATGCTTTGTAGTTTTAAGTGCAAAAGTCTCATACTTCGTGTGTGTGTGTGCGTTGTCAATGGAGTTGTTTTTTTAAATATCACTTTTGGATTGTTCATTGCTAGTGTATAAAAATACAATTAATTTTTGTATATTGATCTTATAGCCTGCAACCTTGCTGAATTCATTTATTGGTTTCAGTAGGTATTTTGTGTGGGGGTATCAATTCCTGAGGGTGTCCTATATGCCAGATCATGTCGTCTGCTAACAGAGATAGCTTTTCTTCTTTCTTTTCCTTCTGGATGCCTTTCATTTCTTTATCTTGCCAAACTGCCCTGTGTAGAGCCTCCAGTACAGTGTGGAGTGGAAGCGGTAAGAGTAGACGTCCTTGTATTGTTCCTGATCTCATGGGAAAGGGCTTCACTCTTTCACCATTGAACTTGCGGATTTTTCATAGCTGCTGGTTTTTCACAGATGCCCTTTATCAGATTGAGGAAGTTTCTTTCTATTTTTAGTTTGGTGGTTGTTTTATATCATGAAATGATTCTGGAGTTGTCAGATGTCTTTCTGTATCTATTGAGATGATTATGTGGTTTTTGTCCCTTATTTTATTGATGTAGTGTATTCCATTGATTGATCTTCATACGTTGAACCAATCTTGTATTCCTGGGATAAAGCCCACTTGGTTATGGTATACAATTCTTTCTATATGTTGTTGGATTCTGTTTGCTGGTATTTTGTTGAGGATTTTTGTATCTGTTCAAAAGGGATTTCCTAAGGGTCTGAAGTTTTATTTTCTGGTGACGTCTTTGTTTGGTTTTGGCATCAACGAGTGACTTTCACACAAAGTCAAAAGTGAAACACAAAATGACTCATAGAGTTCTGAAGATTTGCCAAGAGATAAAGAAAAATCGGCGTGTACTGGAGCTGCTACATGTCTCAGACAGTCTGTCTAAGGATCAAAGGAAAGCAGCGTGAAGGAGGTGGTATTTAAGCTGGGCCTGCGAGAACGCACGGAATGGAGGGGGCAAAGCAGGTTGAGCAGGGAGAGAGGAGGTTATGGGATACGGAGAGGAAGCGAGCGGCCAAGTTTGCCTGTGATATAGCGGGGGCATGTTTAGGGGTTGGGCAGTGTCCCTCCGACTTCACCCGGAACCTGGAAATAAGGTCTTTGCAGATTTAATGGTTAAGATGAGGTCATTCTGGATTAGGGTGGGCCTAATGCCGGGAATGGCGGTGTCCTTATGAGAAAATAGAGACGCAGAGGGAAGACGGCCCCGTGGTGATGGAGGCAGAGATCGGACACAGCTGCAAGTCCGGGCAGGCCACAGATGGCCAGGAAGAAGGCCTGTGCCCTGGACTTTCAGAGGGAGTGTGGCCCTGCCCACACCTCCTTTTCAGACTTCTGGGCTTCAGAACGGCGGGAGGATGCATTCCTGTTGTCTTAAGCCGTGCAGTTGTGGCAGTTTTTGCAGCAGCCCCGGGGAACCCATTTGAGGGGAAGGAGGAAAGGAGCGAAGGCCGACTGGAGCGGACGGCGCCGGGCTAGTGGGAGCGTGACCCTAGGCAGGGCCTGCCCACCGACGGTTTCTGACCAGGACAGTGGGGAAACGGGAGAAGCTGACATGTTCTCAGGGGGATCCTTTGAGAAATGATGTTTTTTAAAATAGGGTGTTTTCTTTCCCAGTAGTAGTCACCATTGTCCCTGGAAGTCATCCTCCAAAGAGGTCAGGAGCTTGAGCTTTCGGTCAGCCGCACCCGGCCGTCCGTGCCTTCCCTGTCGCTGGCCATTCGTGAAACCTGGGACAGTATTCCGGCCTCGGCCTCCTTAGCTGTAAAGTGGGGTTGATGTTATCTCGCTCGGGGGGCTGATACCGGATGGTGCTGAAAGCAGCGAGCGGAGCTCCTGGCCAGAGGCGTGACCGACACTAAGCGGTAGCCACAGCAGTGAGCGGTTGTGCCTGCCTCACCCGCCCTCGTCTTCTCTGAACATCCTTATGCTTTTGTAATATAAAGTAAGAAACGCAGACTTCTTTTTTAAAAAATGAGCATAGAAGATTAGCTCATTATTCCTGATTATCAAAATGATGTATTATTCCTTTTAGAAAATTTGAAAAAATAAAGAACAAGAAGAAAATAAAC
>RJWJ010026903.1:0-22588 GCA_004363605.1 Indri indri
CAGAATAAAAGTGATTTATATGCAAATTATCCAGGAAAGACTTTTCTTTTTTTTTTTTTTTTTTTTTTTTTGAGACAGAGTCTCACTCTCGCCTGGGGCGAGTGCCGTGGCGTCAGCCTAGCTCACAGCAACCTCAAACTCCTGGGCTCAAGCTATCCTCCTGCCTCAGCCTCCCGAGTAGCTGGGACTACAGGCATGCACCACCATGCCCGGCTAATTTTTTGTATATATATTTTTAGCTGCCCAATTAATTTCTTTGTATTTTTGGTAGAGACGGGGTCGCGCTCTTGCTCAGGCTGGTCTCGAACTCCTGAGCTCAGAATGATCCGCCCGCCTCGGCCTCCCAGAGTGCTAGGATTACAGGCCTGAGCCACCGCGCCCGGCCTAAGACTTTTCTTTAAGCCCAAAAAAACAGAGTGCCTGGGGCCTGCAATATCTTTAGGGACCCATTAAAAAATTTACATTTCTTTTAAAATCAGAAGGAAAAAATTAACTTTAGGTCAAAGGAAATGTTTTAATATTAAAAGGCAGTCATAAAATATAGTTTTGAGTATATTTTTATGAAGGGGGAGGGCAGAAAATGCCCACAAATATCAAATTATAGCCCCAAAGTGGCTCCTCCCTGATGGTTCCTAAGCTAAAGCTCATTTTATCTCTGATTCATTTAAACCGGTGGTCACAAACTCAGGCGCCCATAGCGGTCAACTGAGATACAAAAGGAGTTGAGCAGAACAGGTGTATTTTAAAATAATGTTTAATTTTTGAAAGGCTTTGCTTTTCGATAATAATTTTTAAAAAGCGCCCAGGTGGTGCCATTCTTCAGCATCCTTGCCGATTGTGGGTGATGAGTTTGGGCTGTTCAGATTATGTAAATATATCAGGTTTATCTAACTCTTACCCTAAAGAAAAAGGAAGGTGTACACCTGAGGGATGTAATTCCTCACCCACAAAAGCTTTGCTTTTTGCTTCGAGGTTAAAATAAATAAAATGAAATGCTGCCGTGATTTCCTAAGTTGATTTCTGATCCACTAATAGGTCAAACGACATCTTTAAAACAATAACCGTGTCACGTGGGGGAGGAGAATGAACTAGAACACGGTGGAAATGAATAGGACGGGAGGGAGGAGACCGGATAGACCAGACCGGGATTTCTCACTGGCAATGGGAATTATCGTTACAGGAAACGAGGTTTCAGGTATATTCATTTTTGAGAATGCGAGGTCTTGGTGTAAAATGTCTTACCCTGGGTTGCATAAAAACGTTTGGGAAACGCTAAATTCTTGATCCTGTCTTCTGTTGCATGCTTACCTCCTACCTCACTCTTCCTCATTCGGCTCAGCTCTGGCCACACTGGCCCTTTTTCTGTACCCCAAAACTCAAACTCCCAGGTTCAAGCGGTCCTCCAGCCTCAGCCTCCCTGGTAGCTGGGACTACAGGCGTGTGCCACCGCGCCCAGCTAATTTTTTCATTTTTTGTGGAGATGGGGTCTGACTGTTACCAAGACTGGTCTCAGACTTCTGGCATCAAGCAAAATCCTCCCACCTCCGCTTCCCAAAGTGCTGGGGTTAAGGGCTGAGCCACCCCACTGCTGCCTGAGCACATCTTTGTTTGGTGTTCACCTCTCCTGGAAACCTAATGCACACGAAGGCACCTGGAGGACAATGGTATTTTGTCAGTCTGGCTCCAGTCTGCAACCTTGGGCGGCAGGAGCTGGGTGCCCCAAGTTAACAGTAACTGGAACCCAGAAAGACAAAAGAATCAGAAATCTAAACCTTTCCAAACGAGATTTGAGTGCCGTTGGAGGCTGTGGGAAGCCCGAGGGGCCTTGAGATACCTGGGCTATTTCCGGGGACAGCAAGGTCCCAATTTGCAAGTCACTGCTTTGCTTCCCTACACTTCCGTGGTTGCCCCACCCAAGGCTGGCCCCGCTCCCTCCAACCATTCCTGAATACTCCTGCCTGCCCTCTGAAGGGATTTCTTTCTGAGATCCTACTTCGTATTTTAAACCTTTCATACACGTTATCCACTCCCTAATCCCCTCATTCTTCCTGCAAATCTTTCATGGATCGTTTTGGAGCTGCTAGAGTGCAGGCAATTAGAAAAAATAGAAAATCACAAATCACCATTTAGCCAGGGGGCTAATCAAAACCAAGGGAAGTTTAGAGAGAGAGCTTTTTTCTTTTTTTTTGAGACAGAGTCTCACTCTGTTGCCCCGGCTAGAGTGCCGTGGCATCAGCCTAGCTCACAGCAACCTCGAACTCCTGGGCTCAAGATCCTCCTGCCTCAGCCTCCCAGGTAGCTGGGACTACAGGGACGCACCACTATGCCCGGCTAATTTTTTCTATATATTTTTAGTTGTCCAGGTAATTTCTTTCTGTTTTTAGTAGACAGGGTCTTGCTCTTGCTCAGGCTGGCCTCAAACTCCTGACCTCGAGCGATCCTCCCGCCTGGGCCTCCCAGAGTGCTAGGATTACAGGCGTGAGCCACCCTGCCCAGCCCTGTTTTTTTTTATATATATATCAAATATTAAGTTCCTTGGATTGGCAGTATCAATTTCATCCACCAGTGTGGATCCTGGTACTTTTAAAGACTCCATGTATTTTCAGTTCTAGGCTTCAAATGTCTTCATTTACTTGTTGAAAGTCACCTTCACTTGCTGTACATGTTATTTTTTTTTCTTTTTTGGTGGGGGACAGAGTCTCCCTCTGTTGCCCGGGCTAGAGTGCCGTGGCATCAGCCTAGCTCACAGCAACCTCAATCTCCTGAGCTCAAGCGATCCTCCTGGCTCAGCCTCCCGAGTAGCTGGGACTACAGGCATGCGCCACCATGCCCGGCTAATCTTTTTTATATATTTTTAATTTTTTAAATATATTTTTAGTTGTCCAGCTAATTTCTATTTATAGTAGAGACGGGATCTCACTCTTGCTCAGGCTGGTCTCAAACTCCCGAGCTCAAGCAATCCTCCCGCCTCGGCCTCCCAGAGTGCTAGGATTACAGGCATGAGCCACCGCGCCGGGCCTCTATCTCTTTCTATCCCTCTGTCTCTAGGTCTCTGGCTCTTCCTCGCTGTGTGTCTCTCCTCTGCCGCCCTCCCCCCGTCCCCCAGTCTCCACCTTTGTGTTCCCTGCTGCTCTTTTCTTTCCTGTCCGTTTGTCTGTCCTTGTGTCTCAGTCTCTTGTCCTCTCTGGTGCCTCTCCCTGTGTCTGTCGCTTGGGCCGGTTGGTTGATCACCTTCTCCTTTTTGTCTCTGTGCCACACATTTGTCTGTGGGAACATTCCAGAATCAGAACTTTGACCCTTTGTGATGAAGGAGACTGTAAGTTCCGGGTAAAGTCTCTTCCGCGGGTGCCTTTGAGGCCGCTGCCTGGGAGGCTGGGGCAGCGCAGGAGGAGGTCGCTCAAAATGGAGAAGGAGCCGAGTCTGGGGGAGACCTCCTGGTTCTATCGGCAATGGAACAGCACTGGGGGTGGGAGGGGTGCGTGGTGACTCCTTCCTTGGGCGGTGTTCGAGGCCGTGAGATCCGTTCTGTGCACACACCACGTTTTGCTCATGTGTCCCTCCACGGCGGACTCTTGGGTCGCTTCCTCGTGTGGCTGTTGTTGCAATGCTTCCGTGAACATCGCTGTGAAATACCTCTGTGAGGCCCTGCTTCCAATTTTTTGGACATATACCCCGAAGCGGAATTGCTGGATCACTCGGCAAGTCTATGTTTGTTTATTTGCGTATTTTTTAAGAGACAGGTCTTGGCCGCCTGCGGTGGCTCACACCTGGGATCCCAGCACATTGCGAGGCCGAGGTGGGAGAGGTCGCTCGAGGCCCGGAGTTGGAGACCAGCTTGGGCAATATAGCACATGACCCTGTCTGTACAAAATAATAACAATAATAATAATAAAAAGAGACAGATCTTGCCGGGCTGCCCGGCTGGGTTCCATCTCCTGGGCTCCAGCGATCCTTCGGCCTGAGCCTCACCAGGAGCCGCACGCGGCTTCTCTGCGTTCAACTTTTTGAAGAACCACGAAACAGGTGACTTTTGAGACAAATACGGCAAGTGAAGGAGACTTTCAACATGCATAGGCTGGGCAGGGTGGCTCACACCTGTAACCCTAGCACTGTGGGAGGCGAGGCCGGAGGATCACTCGAGGTCAGGAGTTCGAGACCAGCCTGAGCAAGAGCAAGACCCCCATCTCCACTAAAAATAGAAAAAATTAGCTGGGCATGGTGGCGCATGCCTGTAGTCCCAGCTACTCAGGAGGCTGAGGCAGGAGGATCGCTGGAGCCCAGGAGTTTGAGGTTGCTGTGAGCTATGATGATGCCACTGCACTCTAGTAGCCTGGGCAACAGAGCAAGACCCTGTCTCCAAAAAAAAGGAAAGGAAAGAAAAGGGAGGATGGGCCGGTGTGATCTGTGATGATTCACCATCATGACCATGCTCCAGTCAGCAAGATGGAGGAAGGAGGAAAAGAAGGAACAGGGTAGTTCCTCATTTCCCTCCCAGGGCTTGACCTGGAAACCGTACACGCCAAGATTGCCCCCATCCAGTTGTCTAGAACTTGGGCATGCGGCCCAGTGCACCTACAGAAGGAACTGAGACATGTGGTCTGGGTAGCCACAGCCCCAGTGTTCTGGGAGGACAGGATAGGCAGGGAAGAAAATCCAACAGTGCCGTTCACACACTGGCAAGAGTCGGTTCCTTAAAATGGTGACTAAAATGTTCTTAGGTACACTCAGAAGGATTTGAAGCAAAAATAAATAAATAAATGAAATGTTGTTAGGAAAAGGAGGTGGAACTGGGCACACTGGTGCATGGCTATGGCCCCAGCTACTTGGGAGGCTGGGGTGGAAGGAAGGCTTGAGCTCAGGAGTTCTAGACCAGCCTGGGTAACATGGTGAGACTCTTCTCAAAAAATAAATAAAATAAAATAATAAGTAGAAGAAGAAGAAGAAAAAGAGATGGATTATGACAATAAAATAATGTACATGTAGCCGGTGCAGCAGATATTTAATAAATCACAATCATTAGGGTGATTATTCCAGGGCTGAATCTTGGCGACGCAGAGGAATTGAAAAT
Organism: Indri indri; assembly: GCA_004363605.1. NCBI lineage: Eukaryota > Metazoa > Chordata > Mammalia > Primates > Indriidae > Indri > Indri indri. The sequence continues at coordinate 5,069 of RJWJ010026903.1, forward strand.
CATCAGATGCATTCGTTCACCAGAGTCAACTCTGCTGAAAAGCAAGAGGAGGAAGAATAGCAAATGAACCGAATCCCACCTGATCACGTCGCATTCTTGGGGAGAAACGAGAAAAAGGAACCTCTCCGAAAACTTAGCCTCCAAACAAGTTCCCTTGAGCAAAGTTTGAAGGAAGTTGAGTTCATCAGTCCCATAAGAATGATGAGAAGTTTTTGAAGTTTTCTGGGTCCCTGAGGCCGGACCCATCTCTCACTGGGGACTCCCTGAGGGTGGAAGGCACTGGGGAGGGGGGTACTGAGAGAAGGAGAAGATGCCGCCCCTCTCGATCTGTCCACCTGGGGTGCGGCCTCTGCAGACCAAGAATGCTTCATTCTTTTTTTTTTCGTTTTTGAGACAGAGTCTCCCTCTGTCACCTGGGCTAAAGTGCCATGGCGTCAGCCCAGCTCACAGCAACCTCAAACTCCTGGGCTCCAGCGATCCTCCTGCCTCAGCCTCCCGAGTAGCTGGGACTACAGGAATGTGTCACCATGCCCGGCTAAATTTTTCTGTAAAATACTTTTAGTTATCTGGCTAATTTCTTTCTATTTTTAGTAGAGCCAAGGTCTTGCTCTTGCTCATGCTGGTCTCGAACTCCTGACCTCGAGCGATCCTCCTGCCTTGGCCTCCCAGAGTGCTAGGATTACAGGCGTGAGCCACGGTGCCCGTCCGAGGTATTCTGGACATATCAAAAAATTCACTTGTCATATGTGTACAATTGAAAGATTTTTAGTAAATTTATGCAGTTGTGCAACCATCACCATGATAATCCAGTTTTTGTTGTTTGCTTTTTAAGAGATGCTGTCTCAAACTCCTGGCCTCAAGCAATCTTCCTGCCCCAGCCTCCCAAGTAGCTGGGTCTACAGGCCTGTGCCACCACACCTGGCCCGATGATCTACTTTAAACTTTTCATCACCTAGAAAGTTCTTTTGAATGCTCTCAGCCCCTGGCAGCCAGTCAACTACTTTTTGTAACTACAGATTTGCCTTTTCTGGGCATTTCACATAAATTGAATCCTTCAATATGTAGCCTTTTGTGTCTGGCTTCTTTCAGTTAGCACACTGTTTTGCTTTTGTTTTAGTTTTCAGACGAGGTCTCACCCTGTTGCCCAGGCTGGAATGCAGTGGTGAGATCTTAGCTCACTGCAGCCTTGATCGCCTGGGCTCCAGCCATCCTCCTGCCTCAGCCTCCCAAGAAGGTGAACCTGTAGGTGCCCGACACTGGCCCAGGGTAGTCTCGAACTCCTGGCCTCAAGCAATCCTGCTGCCTTGGCCTTGCAAAGCGCTGGGATTACAAGCATGAGCCACCGCCTATAATCCTGCTGGCGCACTGTTATTGGGGTCCATCCACGTTGTAGCAGGTACCAGCTGCACTTAACAGCACATTTCTGTTTGGACTAGCTTCATCTCAAGCGCTCCGGCAGCCACGCAGGGCCAGCAGCTGCTGTGCTGGACAGCGCCATTTGATAACCCACCACACTTGCCAGGTTTCCACCATGCCAGCTCCCCGGGTTGGAAACTTCTGCCCCCCAACTCACCGACTCTGACTCCTCATCCTTCTGGCCATGGCTTACATGCCTGGGAGGCCCTGGAACCTCTGGCTAGTAGCCAGGTTACTCTCCATCTCTGCGTTTAGTTTATACTCTTCAGAAAGTTTATAATTGATTCACTTTTCCCAATGAGAAAATTTACTGGAGGGACGTTTAGAGATCTGGTTGGGAGAGAGAAGGAGGAGAAAGGGAGGGGTCACATCCGATAAATGATGCCGAAATAGCACCCAGGCCAGGCACCTGGGAGAGGAGACGCGGAGCAGCATCCGGAAGTACAAGGATTCTTCGAGGGTGAGTCCGGACTAGGGAGGGTTGTGGGTGTAAGAGTGAGATTGTGCCTGAGGCTGTAAAATTGCTGGTTTTTCCTGGGGCTATGCCATCTCGCACCACCGAGACCTTAATGGCTATCACTGGCACTCATTGCATGCTTATATTGGGACTGAAAAATTTCTAAGCACTAAATGTGGGTTAACTTTTTAAAAACAGTTTAATGTATTTTAATAGCAAACTTATACAGGAATAGCCCAGAAGACAGACGACATTAAACATAGGTACTTGAAGCCAGGCACAGTGGCTCAAATGCCTGTAATTCCAATGCTTCGGGAGGCTGAGGAGGGAGGATCACTTGAGGCCAGAAATTGGAGACCAGTCTGGGCAACATAGCAGGACCCCATCTCAAAAAGAAAAAGAAAAACACGCACTTGTGTGTAGTACAACTCAGAAAAAATATAGTGAATAGACGGCATCTACTGTGTGATTAAAAATGGTACAAATTTAGTTGCCATCAAATTCACTCATTTAAAAAAAATCCGAAAGCAAGGCCAGGCGCGGTGGCTCATGCCTGTGATCCTAGCACAGTGGGAGGCTGAGGCAGGACAATCGCTTGAGCTCAGGAGTTGGAGACCAGCCTGAGCAAGAGTGAGACCCCATCTCTAAAAAAATAGAAAAATTAGCCGGGCATGGTGGCGCACGCCTGTAGTCTCAGCTACTTGGGAGGCTGAGGGAGGAGGCTCCCTTGAGCCCAGGAGTTTGAGGTTGCTGTGAGCTAGGCTGACGCCATGGCACTCTAGCCTGGGCAACACAGCAAGACTCTGTCTAAAAGAAAAAAAAAAAAATTCAGTTTTGCAAGGAGAAAACATTCTAGAGATTGGCTGCAAGTGTTAGGAATTCAGGCTGCGAGTCCTTTATGAGAAATGCGATTTGCCCATATTTCCCATAGTCTGTGGCTCATCTTTCCATTTTGTCCATGGTGAATTTTGAAGAATTGTAGCTCTTAATTGTGATGAATTCCAATTTATTAATATGTTTTCTTTTATGGATGGTGCTTTATGATGTTATATCTAAGAATTCTTTGCCTAAGGCAAGGCCACAAGTACTTTCTCCTATGTTTTATTTGTTATTTATATATATGAACAAATAGACTGGTCTCAAACAACTGGCCTTAAGTGATCCTGCCTCGGCCTCCCAAAATGCTGGGATTACAGGTGTGAGCTACTGTGCCCACCTAGCGTGTATAATTTGAGTTTAGACATAAGCCAACTCCTGTGATACTATCGCCGCAAGCAAAGTAATACATCCATCACTTCCAAGAGTCTCCTGATGTCCCCCGCACTGCCAATTTTCTTTTTTCTTGTCTGTGGTAAGAACATTTAACATGAGGTCTACCCTCTCAACACATTATTTTATTTTATTTTATTTTTGAGATAGAGTCTCACTCTGTTGCCTGGGCTAGAGTGCCGTGGCGTCAGCCTAGCTCACAGCAACCTCAAACTCCTGGGCTCGTGATCCTCTTGCCTCAGCCTCCCGAGTAGCTGGGACTACAGGCATGCGCCACCATGCTCGGCTAATTTTTTCTATTTTTAGTTGCCTGGCTAATTTCTTTCTATTTTTTTAGTAGAGACGGGGTCTCGCTCTTGCTCAGGCTGGTCTCGAACTCCTGACCTTGAGTGATCCTCCTGCCTCAGCCTCCCAGAGTGCTGGGATTACAGGCATGAGCCACCACGCCCGGCCTCTCAACATATTTTAAGTGCACAATGCCATGCTGTTAACTAGGCACTATGTTCGACAGCAGATCTCTAGAACTAATTCATCTCGCATAACTGAAACTTTACACCCATTGAACAACTACTTTTCCCTTTGATATCAAAAACATTTGTTGTTTGGCCAGGCATGGTTGCTCATGCCTATAATCCTAGCACTCTGGGAGGCCCAGGTGGGCAGATCATTTGAACTCAGCAGTTCAAGACCAGCCTGAGCAAGAGTGAGACCCCGTGTCTACCAAAAATAGAAAGAAATTATCTGGACAACTAGAAATATATATATAAAAAAATTAGCCGGGCATGGTGGCACATGCCTGTGGTCCCAGCTACTTGGGAGGCTGAGGCAGGAGGATCACTTGAGCCCAGGAGTTTGAGATCGCAGTGAGCTATGATGCCACTGTACACTAGCCTGGGTCACAGAGCCAGACCCTGTCTCAAAAATAGAATAAATCGATGAGGGGATGACTTGCTATCAATAAAAAAAATAATAAAAGCTGTGTCTGCTTCAGCAGCACATATACTAAATTGGAACTATACAGAGGAGATTAGCAAGGGGCTTGTGCAAGGATGGCACACATGAAAATAATAAAAATAATTAAAACTAATACAACAAAAACTCCCCTTTCATAATCCTCACAATGGCTAGATAGTGTTAGTGACTGGAAAGGAAAGAAAACCAAGGAGAAACTCATGGGCCTGGGGTCACCTTGATACCAAATTTAAAGGATATCTGGAAAAGAAAATTATAGCCAAACACATTTTTGAGTACATACACAAAATAAATAAAATTTTCGTTGAGCAAATATGAACAAAACTAATAGTTATGCATCAACATAATGACTGACACCGGGCGCATCGGCAAGCCAAGACTGGCTTAAAATAGGTGCATGGGCCGGGCGCGGTGGCTCACGCCTGTAATCCTAGCATTCTGGGAGGCCGAGGCGGGAAGATCACTCAAGGTCAGGGGTTCAAGACCAGCCTGAGCAAGAGTGAGACCCCTGTCTCTACCAAAAATAGAAAGAAATTAATTGGACAGCTAAAAATATATATAGAAAAAATTAGCCGGGCACGGTGGCACATGCCTGTAGTCCCAGCTACTCGGGAGGCTGAGACAGTAGGATTGCTTGAGCCCAGGAGTTTGAGGTTGCTGTGAGCTAGGCTGACGCCACGGCACTTGCCCCAGGCAAGAGAGTGAGACTCTGTCTCGGAAAAAAAAAAAAATGTGTGCATGTAGTGTTAACAGATGACTGCAAATAATATGATCTTTTCAATAGATGCAGAGATGTTTGAAATATTTTTAAATTAAATGCTAGCAAAAATATCAGATTAGACGCGGGTTTCACAGCCTTGGCGCTACTGCCGTTTGGGGCTGGGTAATCCTTTGCTGTCCGGGGCTGTCCTGGGCATTGAGGGATGTTTAGTGACATCATGGTTTCTACCTTCTGGATGTCGGTGGCATTTCCACCACTCCCACTCCCCTCGCCCCCCGCCGTGATATGGACCAAAATTGTCTCTAGAGATGATCAAATATCCCCTAAGAGGCAAAATCGCTCTCGTTGAAAACTACTGGGTTACACCAACTGTCTCTTATTTTAAAACCTTCGCAGGTCTTGCATTGTTCACAAAACTGCCGAGTTCATCCCAGAATATCTAATCTAGTGCCAGTGCTATGTGAGGACCCAGCCAAAATTGGTCTTTGATTTATTCTGTACATGGGTTCACTGCTCCCCCTCTGTCTTGGGGGTGCTACCAATTCAGCCACCGGCTGTGGTTTGGTCTCCACTGCGCTCCTAGGAGATGCGTGCGGTCTGGAAGCTCTTACTGAGTGCACTGAGGGTGGGTGTTAGGGGAGGGTCTGGGGAAACGCGGAGCAAGACCGAATTTACATGCCATGTGTGTTCTCACCCAGAGAGCACAGGAGGTGAGCAGCACGCCCTTGGAGAGCCTCCCGACTGGCCAAGAAGAAATGGCAGCGCTGCCACCAGGTAAGCTGGAGGCGGCCACCAGGGGACCTGTAAACACTCCCAACTGTGGCCAATGTCACACTACCACTGCCGTGGCTCATGCCTGTAATCCTAGCACATGGGGAGGCCGAAGTGGGAGGATCCCTTGAGGCCGAGGGTTCAAGACCAGCCTGAGGAACATAGCAAAACCCCATCTCTACAAAAAATAGTAAAATTAGCCGGGTGTGGTGGCGAGTGCCTGTAGCCCCGGCTACTTGGGAGGCTGAGGCTGGAGGATCACTTGAGCCCAGGAGTTGGAGAACATGGGTAACCCAGCAAGACCTCATCTCTTCCAAAAAAAAAAAAAAAAGAGAGAGAGAGAAAGGGAAGCCATTTTCCAGCAGTGAGAGAGAGGCCAAGTGGACAGAATACTCAAGAAACCAGTGTTTCTTTTTTCTTTTTTCTTTTTTTTTTTGAGACAGAGTCTCACTCTCGCCTGGGGGCGAGTGCCGTGGCGTCAGCCTAGCTCACAGCAACCTCAAACTCCTGGGCTTGAGCAATCCTACTGTCTCAGCCTCCCGAGTAGCTGGGACTACAGGCATGCGCCACCATGCCCGGCTAATTTTTTCTACATATATTTTTACCTGTCCGATTAATTTCTTTCTATTTTTGGTAGAGACGGGGTCTCGCTCTTGCTCAGGCTGGTCTCGAACTCCTGAGCTCAGGACGATCCGCCCGCCTCGGCCTCCCAGAGTGCTAGGATTACAGGCGTGAGCCACCGCGCCCGGCCTCTTTTTTCTTTTTTAAAAATGTTTTCATATGTTCTTTCAGTTAAAAGAAAATTACAACTAAATAAACATATTTTCCCAGCCGGGTGCAGTGGCACGTGCCTTTAGCCCCAACTACTCAGGAGGCTGAGGCCGGAGCATGCCTTGAGTCCAGGAGTTGGAGGCTTCAGTCGGCTACCGACATGCCTGTGAACAGCCACTGCACTCCAGCCCGGGCGACAGAGCAACACCCTTTTTTTTTAGGGCGGGGGGACGGGGCTGTAAAAAATAAATAAATAAATAAATAAAATATTTTTTAAGTTAAAAAAATATATTTTCTCAAGGTAGTACAAATCAAAGCTCGGTGGAAGACACAGTGCCAGGGTGAACTGTTGGGGTCATAGAAGACGGGGTTGAACACTGCGGTGGGAACAGACTGAATTCCAGGGCCAGGAAGGAGCAAGTGCGACACCCACCCCGCCCAGACAGGCCGGGCGGCCGACCCCCGCCGCGGGGCGAAGCTCCAGCCTGCACGGGGTGGGTGGCCGCTAACCAAGCGTTCTCCCCCCGCAGCCAGGCCGGGGCAGAGAAGCCGACAACGCACCTCCTTCACCGCTGAGCAGAAGGAGCAGCTGGAAGCTCTGTTCAGATTGACTCCGTTTCCAGATTATGTCGCCCAACAGTCCTTGGCGTCAAAAATCCATTTGGAGGTCTCGGTAGTGCAGGTCAGAGCCACCGGGGTTTGCCGGGCGTGTCCTGTGCTGCCCGGACCCTTCTCACGCGCCATTGCGCCCCCTGCCCCCGGCCCATGATCACACAGGCGTGGTCTGTGCTAGACACGTTTTGTATTTTCATCCTCGGAAATGCACCGGGCGCGGTGGCTCGCGCCTGCAGGCCCGGTCACGGGAGAGGCTGGTGCGGGAGGGTGACCGCTCGAGCCCAGGAGGTCGAGGATCCGGGGCGCTGAGATGCGATCCCCTCCGTTCCAATCTGGGCGACAGAGCGAGACTGTGTCTCAAAAAAAGAGAAAAGAAATACAGGCCCGTTTTACACTTGAGGTACACCAAGGCACAGGAGGGCAAGGTGACCGAGTGCAGGGTTTCAAGGCTGCTAAGGTGGGAAGGGGAATTCGAACCCGGCCTTCTAACCTGCCGCCCTGTCCTGAATGCGCGCTGTGCGAACCCTCAAAGCGAACGGTCACCGTCTCAAGTCAGAGACGCCGCCATTTGCTCGAGCTTCGCTCTGGTCCTCATGTACTGAGGACATTCCCGGTCCCTTCTGGAATGCTCCTTTAGAGGGCCCATCAGAGCTTCCAAAGACATTCCCGGTCCCTTCTGGAATGCTCCTTCAGAGGGCCCATCAGAGGCTTCCAGAGATAATTCTCAAGGACCGTAGTGCAGACTCCGATCTCGATTGCAATTGCGCGGAGCCCCCTCCTCCTTGCTCCCGCAGAGCGTGCGGGACGCGGCCCACCCCACCCCTGCCCTGCTCCGCTCCCAGAAGCTGTCCTGGTGCCTTTCTTCCTTTTTTGCACCCTTGGCCTCCCGGGATCCCGGGGCCATGGCCATGTGGGAATGGCTCCCGCGCGGCCCCGGGTGCAGGAGGGGCGGGTGTGAAGCCACCTCCGGCCACCAGGGGCAGCCTCCCTCCTGGGGAAGGTGAGTGAACGTCGTCCCGGGTTCCTTTCCTTCTCACGCCCTCCCGCCCCCCGTCTCCCCTCTTGACTGCCCAGGTTTGGTTTAAGAACCGACGAGTTAAATGGAGAAAGGAGGAGCTGAAAGATCAAAACGTGGAGCTTCCGGGCCGCGGCCGCCCAGCCAAGAGGGAGCGAGCGGCCGCCAGTCGCCCGCCCGCGGGAGGCGCTGCTCTCCCGGGGCTTCCGCGTCCCCAGGGCGCCCGCCCTGGCGGCTCACACTCGGCTTCCCAGTCGGCTGACTCCGAGCTGGACGAGCTGGTGGCCACCGTCCCTGCCTTGTTTTCGGGTCCATATGACATAGCGCACGTGATGGAAACTTACGGATGTTTCGAAAATGAGAGTCCCGAAGACTTCAGTTGACTTTTCCAGTATCTCTCCCTGTCTGACGACTGACTAGCTGCAGAGCGAGTTCTCAGGAAGGATGGTCCAGCACAGGAGCAAGCTGAAAATTCCAGAAAAACTCCAGGTCGCTAGTCCCAGAGATTTCAAAATGTATGGCTTTAGACCAGGTGCAGCGACTCAGACCTGTAATCCCAGCGCTCTGGGAGGCTGAGGTGGGAGGATCGCTTGAGCTCAGGAGTTTGAGGTTGCTGTGAGCTAAGGATGAGGCCGTGGCACTCCAGCCCGGGTGACGGCAAGACTCTGTCTCAAAAAAAAAAAGTCAACGGCCATACCACCCTAAAAAAAACAAAACAAAAAAACAAAACTCTTGTTCCCATTTACTTATGTAAATCTAAACAAGTCCCCTCGAAGACTAAAGTTTTTTTTTATTATTTATTATATAACTTATTTATGTATTTATTTATTTATTTTAACCACCACAACCCACTGATTTTTTGTTTCTATTTTTAGTTGGCCAGCTAATTTTTTTCTATTTTTACTAGAGACAGGGTCTTGCTCTTGCTCAGGCTGGTCTCCAACTCCGGCCCTCAAGGGATCCTCCTGCCTCAGCCTCCCAGAGTGCTAGGATTACAGGAATGGGCCACACACCCTCCAGCCTTAATTATAGTTTAGATGAGATAGGGTCTTACTATGATGCCCAGGCTGGTCTTGAACTCCTGGGCTCAAGTGATCCTCCTGCCTCAGCTTCCCAAGTAGCTGGGGTTTTAAGGGAGAGCCACCTTGTCAGCCAGCTTTATGACTTTTTTTCTTTTTAACATAGGATATATTGCCTCATTCATAAGAAGTGAAACTCAGATTGAAACTACAACATTCAATAATCTGATGAATCAGACTGGCAAATGCATAAAGGTTGTGATAATTAATACATGATACTACGGGGTGTCCCAAAAGTCTCCACACAAAGGAAAAACTTTATAAAATTTTATAATGAATATGTTGTAAGTAAAGGTACTTTTACCTACAATTTCCCATTTTCCCTATCTATGGTGACATTTGGGACACCCTATAGAATAGAAACATTCCCATAATAGGTTGGTTGGAGTGCAGACTGATGTAATTTAATTAATGTTGGATTTTTAAGATTTGACATTAAAATATTATTTATCTTTTTTTTTTTAAATTGTCTTCTTTACCCATGCTTTGGACTGGAACAAAATATTTATCTTGATTACAGCTTTCTTTTCCCCCCAGCTGTATGGAGGTTTAAAATTTTTACATATTCAAGATGTACGACATGATATTTGATATACATATACAAATGATTATCATAATTAAGCTTCTTAACAGAGTCATCATCTTTTTTTTTTTTTTTTTTTTTTTTTTTTTTTGAGACAGAGTCTGGCTCTGTTGCCTGGGTAGAGTGCCGTGGCATCAGCCTAGCTCACAGCAACCTCAAACTCCTGGGCTCGAGCAATCCTCCTGCCTCAGCCTCCTGAGTAGCTGGGACTACAGGCATGCGCCACCATGCCCGGCTAATTTTTTTCTCTCTATATATATTTTTAGTTGTCCAGATCATTTCTTTCTATTTTTTAGTAGAGATGGGGGTCTTGCTCTTGTTCAGGCTGGTCTCGAACTCCTGACCTTGAGTGATCCACCCACCTCAGCCTCCCAGAGTGCTAGGATTACAGGCGTGAGCCACCGCGCCCAGCCCAGAGTCATCATCTTATACAGTTATTTATTTATATGTGTGTGGTCAGAATACTTAAGATCTGTCTTCGGCCATACCACCCTGAACGCGCCCGATCTCATCTGATCTCGGAAGCTAAGCAGGGTCGGGCCTGGTTAGTGCTTGGATGGGAGAATACTTAAGATCTGCTCAGCTTAGAATGCTGAGGTTTTAGGGGCCCACTTCAATTTTTCACCTGAAGTAAATACCTCCCTTGCCTTACCCTAGTCCCAGCCCTGTGGCTCCGCAAGTCTCTTTGTCCTGATGTCTTTGGGCCTCGCTTACCCACCACTCCATGTTCACTTGGCCACTGTAATTCTCCTGGGCAATGAGAAGGTACCCCACCCTGTCTCTCTCTGCCTTATTTGCCCTCAATGACATTTGGCCAATAATAGTAATAAGTAACATCTACCAAGTGTCTCCATTCCAGTCGGCTTCCTAAGCACTGGACATATCTCCTTTAATCCACTCAACAAGCTCATGTGCTTCCTGTGTGCAGATGGGGAAACCGAGGCAGAGAGCCCACATAACAAAGATCCTTCCTTGCCAGCTCTCCAGAAAATGAGTTATTGAATTCTCTCCTGGGATTAAAAGGTATATAGATATTGAACTCTTAACACTGACGATGTCAACAATGCTTTTTCTTGGGGAGAGAACAGCAGGCTCCCCAAGATAAGGAAGCCAGGGTAAAGGGAGTGGGTGGGGACTCAGAGGGTGATACTTACACGCGAATCCAGGGCTTCTGGTGTTGGGTCTACCATGGGGTCCATGGAGCAGAAGGCGTTAGTGCAGTCACCATGGCGACGGTCCATGAACAGGGCAGATGCCCTTAAGAAGCCTGGGTAGCGGGGCAACGTGCCTCGTGCTTGTGATCCTAGCACTCTGGGAGGCCAGGGCGTGAGGACTGCTGGGACCACAGGCACGATGTTATTTTTCTAACATTACATATTTACCATTTATGTATGGTAAGCAAACTTAAAAAAATCTATTCTCTTAGCAATTTTCAAGTATACATTGTTACCAACTAAAGTCACCATGATGTGCACTAGATCTCTTGAACTTGTTCCTCCTGTGGCACTGAAACTTACACCCGTGACCAACGTCTCTCGCCCCCCTCTCCAGCCCCCGGGACCACCTTTCTGCTCTCTGCTTCCACAAGCACGGCTTTTTTAGATTCCACATGTAAGTTGAGATTGTGCTTATTTTTTTAAATTGTAACATGAAATTAACATAAATACCATCTTAATCATTTTTAAGTGTACAGTCCAGTGGCATTAAGTACATTCACACTGTTGTGCCAGCATCACCACCATCCACAAGTTCCCTTTTGTAAAATGTGAATAATAATCATCTCCACTTAAGAGGATAATGCAGGCTGGGCGTGGTGGCTCACGCCTGTAGCTCTAGCCATCAGGGAGGCAGAGGAGGGAGGCTTGCTTGAGCTCAGGAGTTTGAGGCCACCCTGAGTAAGAAGAGACACTATCTCTACTAAAAATAGAAAAATTAGCCGGATGTCAGAGGGGAGTGCCTGTAGTTCCAGCTACTTGGGAGGCTGAAGCAGGAGGATCCCTTGAGCCCAGGAGTTTGAGGTCACAGTGAGCTATGATGATGCCACTGCACTCCACCAGAGGGCACAGAGCAAGACTCTGACTCCAAAAAAAACCAAGAGGACAATGCTTGTCTTGAGCCATTCCTGTAATCTGCTCTGACCTCTGACTCAATGCCCCCTTCCAGTGGGGATCATTATACCCATTCATCGGATGAGGAAATCAAGGCCAAAGGGAATTCAGTAAATAGTTCACTAGGGAAGGAGGCAGATGCAAGCCCAGCTTTGGGTCTTCCAAGTGTTCTCGGTGCTCTGGGCTATGAATTGTGTCTGAAGGAGCCCCCACCACCACCAGCCTCACACCCACCCCTGTGGGCTCCCGCCCTCAGTCTCCCCTATACTCTTAATCCTCCCCCCTGCTATCCATCCTGAGAATTTCCTCTAGGAATTTACATGCTGCAGAGAAAGTGAGTGTCTTTTAGGAAGTTTGGCTTGTCTTTGCACCTCCTGGGTTTTCTTTTTTTAAGAGACAGGGTCTCACTCTGTCACTCAGGCTTGAGTGCAGTGGTGTGATCATAGCTCACTGTGACCTCAAAACCCTGGGCTTAAAGGATCCTCCTGTCTCAGCCTCCCGATTAGCCAGGACTATGGGTGAGCACCACCGGGCGCAGCTAATTTTTAAAAATTTTTGTAGAGATTGGGTCTCACTATGTTGCCGAGGCTGTTCTCAAACTCCTGGCCTCAAGCGATCCTCCCGCCTTGGCCTCCCAAGGCTCATAACTCACAAAGTGCTGGGATTACAGGTGTGAGCCACTGTGCCCAGCCGCTTTTCTCTTATTAATGTTTTTTGTTCTGAAAACACCTATATGAAAATAATGTAAAGCTGTAAGGTCAAAATAGTAATAAAAGTCTGATTTCTGTAAAAGTACACATGTAGCTAGACGTTACCCAGCCATTGTTCCCTAACTTCCCTGTTGCTGTACTGTTTACTGCTTAAATGGCACGTATCCTCCCTGACGGGGACGGGCAAAGATTAGTGACTTCCCCGACCGATTCTGTAAATAGCGTTGCTGTCGTAAAACCTAAAGCTGGTCTTTGAGATATCGCTCAGACTCTGCATTTAACGGGACCCACTGACGTCAACCGGACCCATGGATGTGGGTGGGAATGGATCCAGCAAGCCTTGGGAGCCCCATGCCCAGGAAATGCCCCAGCTGAGATGTTTTCTGCTTCCAAACCCCATGAGCTCATCCCCAGCCAATCGGCAGATCCAATGCCTTAGCCCTTTGTTCACCAAACCTTAGCCCCCAAATTCTTTTTTTTTTTTGAGACAGAGTCTCACTCTGTTGCCCGGGCCAGAGTGAGTGCCGTGGCGTCAGCCTAGCCCACAGCAACCTCAAACTCCTGGGCTCAAGCGATCCTACTGCCTCAGCCTCCCGAGTAGCTGGGACTACGGGCATGTGCCACCATGCCAGGCTAATTTTTTTTTCTATACATTTTTAGTTGTCCGAATAATTTTTCTAATTTTAGTAGAAACGGGGTCTCGCTCTTGCTCAGGCTGGTCTCGAACTCCTGACCTTGAGCGATCCACCCACCTCGGCCTCCCAGAGTGCTAGGATTACAGGCGTGAGCCACCATGCCTGGCCTAGCCCCCAAATTCTTGAGGAGATGGATTTGAGAAATTACTCTCATCCCCTTGCCTGGCACCTTGGGAAACGAAACTCTTTCTCTGGGGCACGTCTTAGTATACATTGGCCTTCACTGGGCAAGGGGACCCGGTTGGGCCGTAACAGTTACAGGCGTCTCAGCCATGAACCTTGCAGTGGGTGAGGAAAAGATAATTTCTTCTCCCTGCACTCCACGTTTGTTCATTCCAGGGCCTGACTTTTGTTCTTCTTTTTAATCTTTTAGGACTTTGGTCTTTGCTCTGGGGATTCCACCAGAATAAGACAGATTAACTCTCTATTAAAATAAATATAAGTTCTGGCGTGTGCTCTGGGTGAAATGAGCAGGGGTTCCAGGCAGGCGAAAACTCAGGAGTGACACCAGACAGGTCGATCTGAAACGGCAGCTCTTAGGAGAAGCTGTTTCAGTGAGAAGAAGTGAAACAACGGGAAGGGCAGGGTTGAAGGAATTTTAGGCGGTGGGAAGAGCCTGGGCAGAAACCATCCAGGGGCAGCAAAAGTGGACGGACTGTGAGTGCAATAACCTAGGAGCAAAAGCACAAACGCTGCAGGATTCCACTTACGTGAGCAGCTAAACTCACAGAGACAGGAAGTAGAATAGTGGTCCCCAGGGGCTGGGAGGAGGGGAATGAGGAGTTGTTTACCAGGCACAGAGTTTCACTTGGGGAAGATGGAAAGAGCTCTGGAGATGGATGGTGGTGGCTGCACGATGATGTGAATGCATTTCACACGTTGACCTGTGCACTTGTGCACTTAAAATAGGTTATGCTGGTAACAGGTACAGGCGTACAGTCAGGTAAAAGGTGCAGGTTCTGTCGTTCAACAGCAGAGTAGAGTGACTATTACTTAACAACAATGCGTTATTTCAACGTAACTAGAAAAGAGGGCTTGAAATGTTTCCAACACATAGAATTGATAAATACTTAGGTTGCCCATGGTGGGTGGCTCATGCCTGTAATCCCAACACTTTGGGAGGCCAAAGTGTGAGGATCACTTGAGGCCAGGAGTTTGAGACCAGTCTGGGCAACATAGAAAGACCCCATCTCTACAAAAAATAAAAAAATTAGCCAGGCATGGTGATGTGCTTCTATGGTCCCAGCTACTTGGGAGGCTGAGGCAGGAGGATCACTTGAGCCCAGGAGTGAGAGGTTACAATGAATTATGATGACGCCACTACACTCTGACCTTGGCAATAGAATGAGACCCTGTCTCAAAACAAACGCCAAAAAACAAAACAGAACAAAAAAACATCAATATTCATCCAAGAAATAGAAAACCTGAATATTTCTGTAAATATTTAAGAGCTAAAATGGTGTTTAAAAACCTTTCTGTCTATGGCTATACCACCCTGGATGTGCCCAATCTTGTTGGGTCTTGAAAGCTAAACAGGGTCAGCCCTGGTTAGTAGTTGAGTATGAAACCACCCAAGACCACCAGATGCTGTAGGCTTATGGAAAAAAATAATCTTTCCATTGAAACATGAGGCCTAGATAGTTTTAAAGGAAATTTCTGCCCAATTTTGAAATTACAGATCATTCTTCTCTCAAATACTTCCAAGAGACCTAACCTTTGTGAACTAAAATAAAATCTTGAGGTCTCCCCCCACTGGCTGATCGAATGGACCCGTCCTGGCCAAGAGAATATCCTAAAACTAAATTGCCTGCCAGAGGAGGGAGGTCAGACAGGCCTCATCATGTTCCCCCTCCCTTCGTGGGGACATCCTTTGTAACCTTTAGCAGGCCTAAGGGCTATGCAAGACAAACATGCAGGTCCTCAATTTACACAACAAACGTGTCCCTTAGCTTCTCTCTGATTAATGGAGCTCCTTATCTTAAAACATTGGAAGCCTTTAGACAAAGCTTTATGTGTTTAACCAATTACAAGTCAAAGAATCTTTAAACCCACGTGTAACCTGTAAGCCGCGCGCCCCCCACTTCGAGATGGCTGGGCCCCACCAATGTATGCCTCCCACGTGTTGATTTATGACTTTACCTGTAACCCCTGTCTCCCTAAAAGCATAAAACCAAACTGTAACCCAGCCACAGTGAGTCCGCTTGCTCAAGGCTTCTTGGGTGTGGCTCTGGGTCATGGTCCTCAAATTTGGCTCAGAATGAACTTATTTAAATTATTTACAGAGGGCAGGGCGTGGTGGCTTATGCCCGTAATCCTAGCACTCTGGGAGGCCGAGGTGGGAGGATTGCTCAACGTCAGGAGTTCAAGACCAGCCTGAGCAAGAGTGAGACCCTGCCTCTACTAAAAATAGAAAGAAATTAGCAGGAAAATTAAAATATATAGAAAAAAAATTAGCCGGGCATGGTGGCACATGCCTATAGTCCCAGCTACTCAGGAGGCTGAGGCAGCAGGATTGCTTGAGCTCAGGAGTTTGAGGTTGCTGTAAGCTAGGCTGACGCCACGGCACTCTAGTCCAGGCAACAGAGCAAAATTCTGTCTCAAAAAAAAAAAAAAAAAAAAAAATCTAAATGAGAACATGTAAAGTGGGAAAATCATAGGCAATCACTCTTCATAAATATAGCTGCAAAAATCCAAAACAGAATTTTAGCAAACATTTAGCATTGCATAAAAATGATAAAATAAATTGGGTTTATCACAGTAATGTAATGGTAGTTTGATGTGGTTAAACCACACTATTTAATAACCACACTAAGAGATTTAAGAAAAATGCATAATCGTCTCAAGAGACACAGGAAAAATCAATTTTGGACTGGCACAGTGGCTCGCACCTATAATCCTAGTACTTTGGGAGGCTGAGACAAGAGGATTGCTTCAGGCCAGGAGTTCAAGGCCAGCCTGAGCAAGAGTGAGACCCTGTCTCTATAAAACATAGAAAAATTAGCCAGGCATAGTGGCGCGTGCCTGTAGTCCCAGATACTTGGGAGGCTGGGACTGGAGGATCGCTTGAGCCCAGGAGTTTGAAGCTGTAGTGAGCTATGACGATGCCACTGCACTCCAGCCTGGGTGACAGAGCAAGACCCTTTCTCAAAAAAAAGAAAGAAAAAAGGCAAAAGATTATAGCACTATTTTTTTTTTTTTTTTTTGAGACAGCGTCTCACTCCTTTGCCTGGGCTAGAGTGCTGTGGCATCAGCCTAGCTCACAGCAACCTCAAACTCCTGGGCTCAAGCGATCCTTCTGCCTCAGCCTCCTGAGTAGCTGGGACTACAGGCATGTGCCACCATGCCCGGCTAAATTTTTTTTCTATATATTTTTAGTTGTCTGATTAATTTCTTTCTAATTTTAGTAGAGACGGGGTCTCGCTCTTGCTCAGGCTGGTCTCAACTCTTGAGCTCAAATAATCCGCCCGCCTCGGCCTCCCAGTGTGCTAGGATTACAGGCGTGAGCCACTGAGCCCAGCCTATAGCACTATTTATAATAGCCAAGATATGGATTCAGCCAAGGTGTCCAACCACAGATGAATGTTTAAAGAAAATATGGTATATATACACCATGGAATACTATTTATCCATAACAAAGAATGAAATCTTGTCATTCACAGCAACATGTGTGGAACTGGAGGACGTCATGCTGAGTGAACTAAGCCAGAAACAGAAAGTTAAATGCTGCATATTCTCACCGATATGTGGAAGCTAAAATAAGTTGATCTCATTGAGTAAAGCACAGAGAAGAGGTTACTGAAGGTTGGGAAGGGTACCAGGAAGGGATAAGGAGAGATTTGGTAAAGGATAGAAAATCGCAGCTAGATAGGAGGAAATAAATTCTGGTATTCTATATCACTACAGGATTACTATAGTTAACAATATAGTTTCAAATGGCTAGAAGGAAGATAGTGAATATTCCCAACACGAAGATAAATAGTTGAGATTTTGGATTGTAAGAACCGGTTCCCCTCGGCCCCAGGAACAGAGAGGCAGAGTCGCCGAGGATGCAAATGGCAAAGGAGTTTATTTGCTAGCTCGAGCTAGGGTCCAAGTCCCAGAGCACCAACGCAGTGGCCTCCCTACGAACCAGGACCCCCCCCTGGGGTAAGGGTGAAGCTGTTATACTTTCTTTTGCACACGACACATCGGTGGCACACGACACGCAGGCTCCACACGACGTGTTGGGCACACCATCCCCCCTTCCCCCCTTAGTCCATTGGTCCCTTTGAAAGTGGCGGTTTGTTTTGACTCTTGATTGGTTGGCTCCAAGCCCCGGGATTTTCAATTTTCGCGCCG
>RJWJ010026904.1:0-22617 GCA_004363605.1 Indri indri
TTTTTAATAGTTACTTCCTTTGAGTGTAGGGTACCGACCTGAATTCAAACTAAAATTCCATTTTAAAAGACTTTTTGCTTGTTAGGGGAAAAAATGTCCTATCTAAGAAAACGTGATCAACTGTGTGCTCTGCTGGAATTCTGCTGGTAGCTTGCGGGGGTGGTCAAAGCAAATCATTTTTGTAAAATCGAAATTGGTTGGTTTCAGTTTATAGATTTTCATTTACTTTCAAATGCAAGTGGTTATTTTTAAATGAAGTAAAGAAGTCTAAATTGTCCTACTAATCCAATAAAATATTGCCAAGAGGATAAAAGCAGACAACTGTGAGCCACGTGGGAGATCCTATCCAAAGCTTGCTTTTATATCTCCCTTCTGTTCTCATTAAAGCATGTCCCAAAGATCAAATGAACCCAGAACCCAAGTTGAAGGCAAAGGCATAAGTTGTTTACTTCCTCTCTGCCAGCAGCCTGCTTGCCACCAGGCTGGGATGCAGTGGCACCGGTCACAAGAATAATAATCCTATTTTCACCCTCCCAGATCTCCGTCAGGAGCCACCAGGGAGCAGCAGATGACTAAGTCACTCGCCCGGTTGCCTCCAGTTAGACACTTGCAAATGAACGGGGAAGCTCACAGGAAGGGAAAGGAGGGGAAACAGTAACAGCATCAATAATTCACATCTGTGTGGCTTTTTGATTCACAAAGTGCTTCTCATGCATGCTTGTTTTTGATCTTGCCTTTTAGTGAGCAGGACATGCATCATTAGTCCCATATAAGCCATGCAAATCCCAGAAATGTTAAGACAGGAATTTGTTCCAAATCACACAACTTGGTCAAAACGTGGGCTTTGAAGACAAAATGCTCTGGTTTGAATCCTGGCTTTATCTCTTACAAGCTGTGTGACGCTGGATGAGTTACTTAACCTCTCTGTGACTCCATTCCCTCATCTGTAGAATGGAGCTAAGGATAGTATCTATCTCAAAAGTTGTTGTGGAAATCAAATGATGGATTGCATGTCAAGTAGTAAGAACACTTTTGGCACGGAGTACTCAATAAACACTATTCTTACATTTGTAAGATGTTTTATGGTTCGCACAAAGTATATCCAGTTCAACTACATTTATTAAGCCCTAGGGCCAGCACTGTGCTAAATTCTAGGGATGCTGTAATAAATCTTATGATCCCAGCCATCCCTCAGCTGAGAAAGGGATGTAAAGGATAAGCAGATATACCCATTCGTACAAAGTGGTATTTTAAACAACGAAGGTAACGAGAAGGAGAAATTAGCCCAATCTGGGAGTGTTAGACAGGGAAGGAAAATATCTTTATAACTTTACCTTTATTAAAAACCTCTGGGAAAAAAGGTGTTATTAATATTTTGTCTATTCTACAAATGAGTATAAAGAGGCTCAAAAAGGTAAAGGACTTCCCAAGGTGCCTCAGCTAGTGAGTGGCAAAGCCAGATCTCAATTATGCTAAACTTACCCCAAGGATACATTTCCTGTGAATTAAGTCATTGAGATAATAAGAAAGTTTTTTCTCTTTTTTCCCCATTATCTTTCTTTTTTAAATGGAAACAAAAACTGTCATTCTTTCCGCATCTCCCCTTCTTAACCTGAAAAATTTGGCTAAGTACAAATTCTCTAAAATCCACCGTTTGCTAAGAGTCACAGGAACCTAGGCCAAAAGAAACTACTGTATTCTCTCAGAGATCGGGAGGAACAGAAGCATGCGTGTTGTTAGGTTCGTCTGTGTGGATGTTCACTGTTCCCCCGGTTCCCAGTGTCAGGAATGAGTACTGGTACCGAGTCAAGCCGAAGTCAGAATGATCACAAACACAGAGTGATTTTATACTGTTTATCACATAAAAGAAAGAAGGAAAGTAAAGAAGGAAGCTACACAAAGTGAAAATACATTCCAGAGAGAGTGGAAGGGGTCCCTCTGCACTAGGGGAGAAAGACGCCAAAGGCTGATCCCACGCTGCCTTTTATAAGCCCACTAGCTTGCCCCACCTTTCCCCTGGCAGGATTGGTTGCCGTTTCCCGCCTTTGGGGGTGATTGACAGGTTGTGGTTATATAACAGATCACGTGACAGGTTACATGACAGGGTAGGTTATATAATAGTTTCCCTTTCTGTGCATGCGTCTCTTCCCCAGAATCCTTCATGAAGCTCCATCCATGTTATGTTAATTAGATGGTAATAAGCTCTAGGTCAGGTAAAGGTTACTAGGACCTTTTTACTGTGTATATTCCCACCAGGGAACAGTGCTTAACCACAATTTGGTTCCTAGCTGCAACTTGGTTCCCACTCTTTGCCTTTAGCCACTTCCTTGCCACCTGTTTACCTCCACCAGACCTAACATTGTTGAATCCTTGTTCTACCACTAGCAAGCTGTATAATAGTAGGTGAGCAACATAACCACATAGTCTCGTTTTGTTGTTTTTTTTTTTCCATTCATAGAAAAATAATAGTTTCTATCTCCTAGAATTGCTATGATGACTACATGTCAAGTCCTTTGTCCCTGCTTGGTACACTTTATAATTGCTCAATACACATTCAATGTTAACCTCAGCTAGAAAAATGCCATCCAGTCCACCCACTTCCCCCCTCTGATCTGACTACAAAAATCATCTGTGCATTCTTTTCTGAAAGTCTTTCCTGGGAGGAATCTATAGCTTCCCTTGTGAAGCATCCCAGTGACCAATCTCACAACCTGGAAATCCAACTCTTCATACCTTGCTTGTGCTTTCATTCAAAATTTCAACATTCTGCTCAGGAAAAAAGAGAAAGAGAGAGAAAAAAAAATCTCTGGTCATATTATTTTCTATGGATAAATCAATGAACATCACAACTTTCTCTCATCCAAAGTGCCCAATCTCAAAAATTTCCTTTTTGTCTTTAGAAGTTTTTGTTTCTCCTTGTTTCCTCTGGTGATGGACATGTCTCTTTTGTCCTGAGATTGCTGTGGTGATAATGTAGGTATCTGGTCATAATATTGTGTGTGTTGTATTGTTTGTTTTCAAAGCACATTCACATGCTTACCTTGTTGATCCTAAAACAGCTGAGTGAGGTAGGGAGAGCAGATACCATCCCCACATTAAGGATGAGAAAACTGAAGTGTAAAGGAAAGAATAACCATCATTGCTAAGCACTGATTGTGTCCCAGGTCTTCTTTGCGTGTTATCTTCTTTGAACTTCTTAAAAGCCCACTCTAATAGGTGTTGTAAGTTCAATTTGCAGGAGAGGAAAGTGAGACTCAAAGAGACAAGTTGTGCATTCAAGTTTCTCCAGGTAGCAAGCTATGGAGCTGAGACTCATGTCCAGATTTGTCCTGGTCCAAGGTCAATAAGCTCAATCACTGGCCTATCAGAGATTTGTTCAATCAATCAGTGACTAACATGATATTAAAGTCTAGGACTCCTGATTAACAGTCTGGGTCATCATTCATGAAACCATTCATTCAGTCCTTCTCGATTGTTCAAGGTTCTGGAGCAATACCCACCTATGACTAAGACAGTTGCTGCTCACACAGAACTGCTTTGCAGCTGTTCCTCCTCCCTAGTCTCCTGTTCTTGACTTCCTAGTCCATGCCTACAATTTTGGGGTTCCCAAGCATTCAGTCAGAGAGTAACAAATTTACATATATATATAAGATATCATTTATAAGTGTCACATATATCATGCTTCCAGAATTCACCAGATTCTACGGCAAGAATAAATATTCATCAGGCCAAATGAAATTCTTAGGGATTCAACAGCAAGGATATTTCTTCAAACATAGAGTTGGATGTAGAGGAAAATGAAGTAGAAAATATCCTGGAAGATTCTCCTTTTTACCTGAGTGTCCAGTCCATGTGGATTTACGTACATACTCACAGCTGAATTGTGAGGCAAGCACTGAGCTGTGGGACAGATTCTGCCCATGTTCACCTTACCTGGAGGAGAATGTGCTTATGTTCCTATCTGACTGAACTGCTCCACTTTCTCTCTCATTTTCTGTTTCATAAGGAGATGACGGTGAAAAAGGAGATCCGGGAGAGGAAGGAAAGCATGGCAAAGTGGGGCGCATGGGGCCAAAAGGTAAGTAAAATGATGTGAAACTGACACTATAATGCCAGAATTGCTCTTCTCTCTCTTTTGGCTTTTGCCCTGGAAATGAGCAGCTTTCGTAACACCCTCTTCCCCAAAGATGCACGAAATGTATTTCAGATACAAATTAACTCACCATCTGAGAGCTCCTGTGAGATCACCTGTCAACAAGACTTGGACACGTTTCTCAAGCTGCATCCTTAGGGCTGGCTGGGGTGGGGCACTCTGGGAGCCCCAGGGAAAAGCAGTCACTGAAATATCTGAGAAACTATGAGTTGTAGAAACACAGCTGTATTCATAGCTGTGTCTCTCCTCTGAAACCACTGCTAAGCAACACTTTTTTGGCTGGCGTAGAGCTTAAGGAGGAAAATAAAAAGAAACAAAAAGAGCTGCCTAATCCATTGATATATTCACCTTTCCCCAAATGCTCTCTACTTCTTTAACTCCTGTATGAAGGAATAACACAATGGGGCAAACTGTGGCAATATGGGAGAAGTGGGATCAAATATGATGAGACTAACACAAAGGCTATTAGGGAATGTTTTCACTCACAAAGCCTAGAGTAAACCTCACCAACACATCACTCCTGAGTTGTGATGTGTGAGTGTGTGCCTTCCAAACACTCGAAATATTCTCTGCCAACTGGTACAAGATGGTTGCCCTAGACCACTTACTTTAAAATCTTGAATAATTCAAAGGGAAGAAAGAGTCACAGGCTCACAAGTTGATTTAAACTTATTCTATAAATATATTTGTCAATTGAAAAATTATTCTCACAAAAATAAAGCTTTATAACTGGCAAATATTTTTTAGGTCATTATAAAAAAATTTTTGAAGAATTCAGTGATTCTGATCATAGGTTTTTGGATGAAAACTCAGAGGGACCATCTCTCATGTCTCTTTGATCACTGAGTTTTAGGATTGCACATTTCCTCTCCTGTTTAAAGTTGCTAAGAATGTCAAATCTTGTTTTTAAAAAGAGAGAAAATAGAATCCCAAAGCAATGCCAAAATGGATCTAGAGAAGAACAAAACCAGAACAGAGTGCAAGGATGCTTCCACTCAGCCCTTATCTAACCTCTATTTTAAATATCCTCCACCATGGTCATTCTAGAAATACTGCATTAGTAATTATTTTAATATCATCATGCCCTGGATTTCCATACTTGCTCAAATTTTAATTTTAATACATACATTATAACTCTGTTAAAATAGATAATATAGCATGGGATATATATTAGATACCACAGGTGGAAGAACACACTTTTTGGTATTTCCTTCAAGTGAATATCACACGTTTTCCACATTTTTCAAGGGGATATAAAACTTTATGATATAAAGATGACATGCTTTGCTTTTCAGGAATTAAAGGAGAACTGGGAGATATAGGAGACCAGGGCAATATTGGCAAGACTGGGCCCATTGGCAAGAAGGGTGAGTTGTACGTTACTGTTTTCCAGTAGCAATTTAAAGCAAATTGAGCATACTCTTAAAATATTTTTAAGGTTTTGTATCATTAAAATTATCCCATTTCTTTCTTTTAAAATAGGAGTGCTCTCTGTCTTCATAGCTTGGCTCTTTCTTCCATATATGAGAAATATATCTCACAACTCAAAAAAAAAAAGGCCTTGAGAAAAATTAAACAAGATATCAGGAATAGAATCAAGCATCAAGTTCTGGTAATCTCCATATTGAATTACATCCTGGGACCAACTGATTGGCTACAGATCCCTGATACAATCAAAATGATACATGATCATTCATAAAACACAAAATAGGCAGAGGGCAATATAATTTTCTTTCTTAATCTGAGAATAAATGAAAATTCTGTGCCTGTGATCTATTAACAGGATAGAAACTTGATGCATATATGTGTATACTTATTTGTTTTCAGTCATGTCTGCTCTTATACATAATTGCAGCCTCAATATTATAAAATAGAGGGAGTCTCCTCCGTACTCTCTAAGCACTCCTTCCCTGTCTCTTCTCATAAAGCCCCACAATAGTAGCAGGTTCTCATTGCTCCTGATATCCAGTAATTCATACAAGCATTGTTCCACCTGGTTTAAAGATACAAAGCTGAATGATAATCAAAATTCTATTGCAAGGGACTCATAGACTATTCAGGAAGAAAGAAATTTCTAAAAAATAATTATAGTACTGAATAATATGACTACTCCAGGACCCATATGGGAGAGTAAGGCAAGATTGATATGAGGAGGAACAGACATAGGTCTTGAGGAATAATAATATTATGTTATGGGGAAAAGGCATTAGAGGGAGATACAAGAGATGCTTATGCAATGATACAGATTGGGGGAAGCTCTGTGCCATGGGTAATATAATTTTTGTAGCCTTGATGTGCCCTCTATATTTTCATAAATGTTTGAGCAGCTTCATAATTAAACATGTGCCTCACTTGGCCAGAAGTACGTTCTTGCAGGCAGGTTGATAGACTGTGGTCTCAGCTTAGACCATGGCCTTGCTGTTCTCATCCTCCGGCTCAGTACTCCCTCTCTCCCCACTCTTCCAAGTCATTCCTTTGAGGTATTTCCTTCAGCCTGCATTTGAAGACAGGAATGAAGGACAGTGCCACTGAAAGTAAATTACTACAGGTATTTTCGATCTGATGGCTTATATTGTATGTTCACCTGTAGTTAAAATCCTCATAGCTGGGGAAGAGCTATGTAACCTTAGAGTTCACAAGTCCTGCTGCAGTGTATGTCTGTGGTGGTTTTACTGTGAAGCTAATGAAGCTTCAGCTTCAGAGTCTGTCATTTGTTTGGGTCCTTCCCAAGCCCCTGACACAAGCCTTAGCAATGGGTTCACATGGCCATATATCTTGGTAAAATTTGTATAGTAAGACAGGTTAACCTCAATTGGTTAGAATAGTGTTCCTTAACATTTTTTAAAATTACTGCCTCCGCAACAAGTCTTTTTAGACATACTTTTCCTAATTGTCCTTCCCCATGAAATTTTAACACCACCCATGGACTATATATTTATGTACTGTGTGTATATTTGTGCTTCTTATATTTAAGAAAAGATACAATTTTTCACTCCCCAGGAACTGACTTTCACATCCTTGAATGATACCATCCCATTGAGAAAGCATGAGTTAAGACTACTCTGTCCTACTCCCCAACTTCCCTCACTATACCTCTTGTATCAGGTGGTTTTGGAGTGAATACAAGAAATTTGGGAACTAGCTAAGAGGAGCTTGAGTGGGGAAAATATTTAGTTTGGAATTATTGAGATGTATTTATGCAGTTTGAAGTTACTTCCATGTATAGTTATTCTTAGCAATTCCAGTGTGGGAATAGCTTCCAAGAATACTCCTACCACTTACTGTGCACTTCTATTCAAAGTCATGATGCAAAAGTGCTGGGCCAGAGGTCAGATAATGATATGAATGTGTCCTGGGACATCCAGCACAAGAAATGTGTGGGTTGGGGTGGGTGGGGTGAGAAACAAACAACAGTGTTCGAAATATATAAGACCAGAACTGGCCTATGAAAAAGTTTTCCAAATATAACAGCTTAAATATGAAAAAGACTTTAAAAAGGTATATTCTCAAATTTGAAACTATTCTTAATTAACTATATATCACCCATAACAAGTTGTAAAAGCAAAAGAAAATTCTGACACTATTAATATAAAAACAAAATTCAGACTTCTGCTACAGGCCATGAGGGATTTGTTTGCATACAAATCAATAAGAAAAATTACAGCCCAAAAGAGACAAAAAAGTTCCAAAGATTTGAATAGATACTTCACAAAAGAAGATATTCAAATGACCAGTAAATATATGAAAAAGTGCCGACCTTATCAAGGTGATACAAATTTGACCAACGTATGACAGCACTGCATACTCACCAAAATGGCTAAAGTCAAAATAACTGACAATACCTAGTGTTGGCAAGGATGCTGAACAACTGAAACTCTCATACATTGCTTCACTAATACTATCAATATTTCTATATGCAAAAAAGATGAATTTCATGGACATAGTATTGGCCAAAAGAATCCATACAGGAAAAAAAAAAAAAACCCTACATGCCAAATGGTTCCATATACAGAAAGTTCAACAACATGAAAAATTTACAGCATGAAAACTTACAACATGGTTATAAGTCAGGATGGTGACCTTTGGTAATGAGGACTGTAAATAGGGAGATGGCAAAAGGGGGACTTTTTGAGGGCTTAAGCTTGGTGGTGGTTACACAGGTATTTCATTCTGTAGAAAGTCATCAAGCAGGACCTTTATGTTGGCACACTTTTGTGTTTTACTTCAATACGTTTTTAATAAAATCATTTTTGATTAAACATGTTAGAGGAAAGACTGTTATCTGACTATATTATCCCTCTGTCATCCCTTAAAAATGATATTATAAATTTGTGATCAAATAAAGAAGCAATGAATGCAGCCAAACATATGTAACCAATAATTATGAAAAAAGGAATTATAAAGGCACAATTCTTTCATTCATTAAAATGTCATGATATTTAGTGAATTTTGTAATGCGGTTTTTGTCTATTTTTAAAATTTAGTGATGTTTTCTTATGATAAATATTGAATTTTGCAACCACTTTTCCATTTGTAATTTTGTATTATTTATCTTAAAGAGGGCCCCTGGAATTGTATAAGCGTCAACTAGAATGCGTCATGGATCTGCCCCATCTGTATCAACTCCATTTAACCACTGGTTAAAGGGATGGAAAGTGGGATGCTGGACTTTGATATTTCTGAGCTGCAGCTGGGCTCAATGAGGTTAAGATTCTGTGTATTGCCCTGGAGACAGTAGAAGTAGAGAGGGAGGGTAAGTCACTGCCACGGTCAAGTCCAGAATTGAAGAACTTCATTTTTCAATGAATCATTCTAGATTTAGCACTTTCCTAGATTTAGATGTGTCACATCTAGAGGATATTCCAACTGGAAGAGTTAGAATTAGTGACCTTGAGCCAAGTCTTAATCCTGTCAGAAAATAAGACTAAGTGACTTGGAGAGTGGTAGATGACAAAGACAAGAAAGGCTCAAGGGTTTTTTAGTATGCTTGGCTGAGCCTCAAAGTAGATGAACTTCCAGAAATGTTGAAAAAGTAACAGTCTGGAAATGATAGGGTTAACTAGCCTTATTTCCTTCATGCCAATTCCTACTTCAAGACTCAGGTATACAGCACCTAGTGCATACCTCTGTCATGGTACTCATTGTCACGGCTAATTAGCTTGTCTGTTTCCCCCTGTGGACTATGAACTTCTTGGGGGAACAAATGAACAGGAGGTTTACTGGGTCTGTTTCCTTAAATAAATATAAGCTCTATGAGGGACGTCAATGTTTAATCATTTTATCCTAATTCCCTTTATGTAGTAGACACTTTCTAGATAGTTGTTGCATTAAGAATGGCAAAATGAATGATAAAACATATTATTTCCAACAGTGTTCCTAAAAATACCACCTTCCCTTAATATCGATTTCTACCATTGGCTACTAAGATTTCTTTCTCCAGAGATAGGCCATCAAAATTTATGAGAATGTCCTGGAATTTTTTTTTTTTTTAAAAAAAGGAGATGCAGTGTTCCAGCTCACTTGGATTAATTTTGTTTTTAATCTGTGCTTTGAAATTTATTGTCCTCATTTTGACGATGGCTCTTCTAAATTTTTTACTGACTCAGATTAATCTCAACATTCTAGGTTGACCTTAATATTGTCACTTGCATGGATAGGGTAGCTTTCTGGATGTCGATATTTCATTTTGGGAATAAGAAATAAGAATGATTTAGTATAGATAAATTCCGTCTCATAGCAAAATAAATATTTTTATTTAAGGTCACTAATCCTTTTACACTGAAAGAGTCATGAATTTTTTGTTTGTTTGTTTGAATGCGACTTCTAATTCTTCAACCTTAAGACAGTTATTATAGACATGTTCCCACTCATGGGCCAAAATCAGTTTTCGTGGATGGCTTTAAATCATAATTTATTTTGGGAAAATAGATATTCTAAGCCCAAACCTTCTGTGATTTGGCTAAGTACTTGGCATGCATTCCTTTACCGTAACTCAGATCTAGGAAGCAGAAGCTAATATTGTTTGAGCATCCTCTGTGAGTCAAACCCAGTGCTAACTCCATTATAAGATAACATTACTGTACCTAATTTATTCTCCTTGGTGATCTTATGATTTTAGGTGCCATTATTTCTGCTTTAAAAGTAAAGAAATGGAGGCTTAAAGAAATTAAATAACCTGTCCACATGTAGCTAGTAAGTGGCAGAGCCGGGATTCAAACCCCGTTATTTTGGGGCTTCTATGGTGTTTCACTCTACCACACTGCTTTGGTGTTCCCATCTGTCACAAAAGGAAAGGAATTCATGTCAAATATTGGAAAGTAGTCCCAGCGTTTACATCTCCTCAGAAAAAAAGTCACATACGAATTCAAGACGCTTCCTACATAAGGGATACTGCTTCAATGAAGTTTTCCCTACTCTGTTCCACAACCATCTTTTCCATTACGTGTGCTTTGCTTTTCTTAAAAGCCCATCGTTTTCCAAAAGCACTATATGCTTCTTTTATGCCCATTATGGGGTTCAGCCCCAAACTAGGATCATAGCAGAACTGGAATCAATGTGCAATCCATATTGAATTGAAGGATTCACATACAAAGCAAATATATTTTTCAAAAATTAAAATATTTACCCCATATTCATATGATCTTTTAAGTCCATATTAGTTTTGGTGGTGGTAAGAATTGCTATTCTCTTCAACTTTAGATAGCATTTTTCAAAACACTTTCCTTTCTTTCATTAAATCATTGGTTAACTCGTTGAGAAGCACCAAGAACTGGAAAGTCAGAAAAGACTGGGTTTCAATGCAAGCATTGCTGGGTATCCTTGAACAAGTTGTTTTGCCTCTCTGATCCTCAATTTCTTTGGTTGTGGAATAACGATAACTCACTCATGAGATTTAATAGGATAATATGTGTTAAGTATCCAGAATACTACTTGGCAACTAATTGGCACTTAGTAAATATATGTTCCCTCCCCTTCTGTTAATATTATATATTCTCTGTGTCTGTTCTTACCTTTCCCACTTACATATGAGGGAAATAAGGAATCTGCAGGGTACAACTAAAGTATGAGCAGATCCCTCTTCTTCAGCAGGGTGCTTGATGTACGCTCATGCTTTTTTCCCAACTCTCCCCTCGGCTGTATGTGCCCCTCATCTTGCTCCCCACTTCAGCTGCTGGAGCTTGTCACAGCCAAGCTCAAATGCTAAGGCTTCGTTTATTCTTCCAGCTGAAGCTCTACCTCTTCTGGCTTCCTCTCAGAGTGTGTTATCTCTGCTCAATGTCCCTCTCAGAACATTCATCACATCCTATTGCCATAGATTTCACCATTGTCTCATTTCATCCAAGTACAAGTTCCGAGGCTTTTCCCCACACACGTAAACTGCATTCTAGACTTCAAGGACCCCCTCTTTCTGTGTGGGGAGCACATGAATGTCTGACATTGCTGTAAAGAAAAGTGTTCTCATGTGTCAGTGTCGAAAGTCTCGGCAAGTCCTCGGGCTGCGAGAAGGCATGCCTTCTTCTGGACGATCGACAGTCACTATATAAGGAACTCTTAAAGAAAACCACTCATCAGACAGTGATGAGAAGGGACCCAATGGATGTCTTCAGTGCATGTAATATAAGGCACCCTACAGGTTTTAAAGTGGCTTCCACCTTTTCCCTGTTGCTGGTGAAAAATGAGGTTAGGCAGACTCTCAATGCTGACTCCATTCCCCTTCACATGTCCCCTTGGGTCATATCACCAATTTCATGGCGACACCCAACTCACATTAGGATAAGCCTCATATTCCTAGCCTGGGTGACCATCCTGTATCCATCATTCATGAGTTCTTTCTTCGTCTTTTTCCAGATCACCATTGCAGCATAAACTCAATTTTACTTCGCTCAGGGTCTCCTCTTTTGATTCTCAAGAAACTAGGCCAAGCAATTCTTTTTGCAAATCAAAAGCTTTTGCTTTCCATTATGGTGTCTGGTATAAGCTTCGAGAGCTTATTTTAAACTTAAAAAAAAAAATTAACATTTTTTTCTTTCTCTCTGCTTTAAAAGTCCTGCTTCTCTGAGAATTATTTTGTAGATTCCTCTAAATGAGGAAGTGGTCTCATACAAAGAAGAGCAGAAAGGAAAATTACCAAGGTTGATATTTTAGTATAACATATTTGACATGACTTTATATTATAGATATTTGCATACATCACATCTTTTCTAAAAACTGTAAACTCCTTGAAGTCACAGTTTTGATCTTGTCTCTCTGTATAACCTCTCAAAGTACCTAGCCTTTTGTCTTTCATAGAGTAAGTAAATAATAAATATTTTTTAATTCAATTGTAAAAGCACAATACATACTTTTTTGAAACCCCAAGGGCAAAAAGGCACATGAAAATAACTTAGGGCATAATAAATACACAGACACTACAATGTGCTAATTGATCTGGACTTACAAAACAATGATTTTTTTTTAATTAAAAACATACTGAGAATTGTACTAGCCTTGTGCAGAAGGCCACATTATAAAAAAGATTTTAGTGAGATAGATAACACAATTTCAAAATGTTCTTTACACACCCTGCTGGAATTCTACATTCAATCTAAATCAATTATGACTCATTTAATTAATTATGCCTGTGCAGCCAACTAAAAATCAAATTATTTATAAAAACCAAGCAATATTAGTTGGTTGAAGATATTGCAAATGAAATTTAAAAACTGCTCTGATTTTAGGTGTGAAATAATTCACCCTTTATTTCATTTTTTTTTTTTTCCGGTTGCTATTGTTTTTATTCAGGTGACAAAGGGGAAAAGGGCTTGCTTGGAATACCCGGAGGAAAAGGAAAAGCAGGTATGATACGCTCATTTTTCCTCTTTGATCTCTAGCATCATTCCAAATGTATTCGTCTCAAAAATAAGTATGTTTTAGATAAAAACAAGAGTCCTTTCAGTGTGTTTAACTTTATTTCCCTTGTGCTAGAGGAAAGAAGAGAACTTTCCTCTCTACCCACTGGTGACTTTCGAAGCCCTGGGAAAGGGGATGATGGCACATTCCATCCCTGCCATGCTTACTGTTAGAAGCAAACACAGCACATCAGGAAGCAGCCCTCATTCTCCTGGGCCAAGAGGAAAATCCAGCAATAGGACCTGCGTCAGCGTGCCATGCCTCACATTCCACTAGCATCTCAACCAAATAATGGCCAGCCAGTAGCAACCTGGCCTGACCCAGATAGACCCCCTGGTTATAGGACATGCTTTCTATGGGCAGGGAGATTCTCCCGGAACATTATCAAAGAGTTTTATTTCCAGCACTTTCTGCAGGGAGAGGAGGTAGATTGTTCTTGAGTAATTTCAGTTGTTTCTATCCACAGGGTGCAGTGAAGACAAATTCTGAAAACGGCTTTACATTCCTTATATTTAACTGTGAATATGGATAAATAAAGCTGTATTTTTCCCTCTGGCTAATAAAGTTATTTTTAATTTTCACACTATTAAAGAAAAAAATCAAATGAAAATGTTGACGTGATAGCCATTAAATAGAAAAAGGGAATCATTTGAATTTTACATCATTTTCTTTGTATTTCCTTCTCTATCACAACAATATTTGTAGGTAGTTGAAAAGGTAGGTGATCAAAGAAGAAAGAATGACAAAATCATAGTTAATCCACAAACTGAACAACTGGCTCTTAAAATTGTAAATTGGATCTGTTTCCAGGATTTAATCCTAGTCCTTGAAACACACAACCTATACTTTAAATGAATAATCAGAATTAACATTTGATTTAATCATTAAAATTTTCTTCTGTCTTGGGAGAGTTATGTGAGCCAGTGAATAATGCAGAAACAGCAGAGAGGAATGGCTGGAAATATGTTTTAAGAAAGCTGTAAAAATTTTAGTCTGAGATTGGGCAGACGCATTCTGTGTTCAAACAAAAATGCCAAATGGTCCAATGTGTGTGCAGTGGTTTGTCATATTTATTCTTCCTTTTAAAAATCTAGTTTAGAATTGTTTTTTAACCCATTCGAAACATTTAAAAATATATTTTCTGGATTTCTAAAAATAATTTAAATTGGAAGACTTGTTTTAAGTAAAAGGTTTAAAGTATACTCATTGATAGAGAGATAGAGCCAGACTAAAAAAAGATAATAAATATTGAAAAGAGAGCAAATGTTCCTTTCAACTGGTCTGCTTGTGCTTCAACATGACTTCACAGTTTTTGTCATTTAAAAGGCACTGTCTGTGATTGTGGAAGATACCGGAAAGTTGTTGGACAACTGGATATTAGTGTTTCTCGTCTCAAGACATCCATGAAGTTTGTCAAGAATGGTGAGCATATTCTCTTTTGCTTTGTGCTATATATGTATTGATTCATCTCTTTCAACACTGTAATTTCAATACTCCTAGCAGGAAATACGTTGTGTTGGGCAAAGGTCCATTAAGGTGGTGTCTCCAGTTTAAAAGTTTCTCAAAATGCTAATTTTGAGAAACAGACTACAGGACACTTCAAGTCCACTATATATGTATATATATATATATTCACACATATGTGCACTGCTTATGGGTAGAAGAGGTATTTTCCTAAGAAAGAGGAATGGAGAAAAGGGCAGAATTTGATAACGTGTGCCTTAAGAATAAAAAGAGATGGCAAGAGTCAAACAGAAGTAGCATCTCAGAAAATAGAATTAATAATAACAACGATTGCTACTTTCTTGAGTATGTGGAATAGTGCATAACTACTAGTATTACCTCCCTGAGTTTTCATAATAATTGTTCTGATGTAGATACTATGATTAAACTGAAGCTTAGAGAGAGGATCTTGCCCATAGGTACACACCTAATGAGCACTGGAGCAGGGATTTGAATACAGGTTTCTCTGACTCCTCTACTCACAGGACAAACTAGTATGAACGTTATGTGTTTCTCTAAGTTTTGCAGTTTCCCATGTTAGTCATTTCTGTCCATTTCCCCATGACAGTTATCAGTAAAAGCCCTTAAAATGGGAAGAGCTTATGTATTATCTTCTGAGACAGTATTAATAAGGGAACTATTACAGTTACTGTTACAATTGGTTTCATTTTGTTATATTTTCATTTATTGCAGTCCAGCTGTATTTGTTGTACATTGTTGGAAGCCCATAGATGCCATCTTGTGTTCATCCTCATCTTGTAATACTGGAGGCAAAGGAAATACTTGATATTACTAACCACCCTAATTATTAAATAACTCTGGTTATAACCCATACTGAAGATTCTGTCCCTAATATGACTTTGACTGTCATGAATAAACCAGACCACAAATGCAGAACATAGAGCAATAGTTCTTAACATTTTAGTGGTCATAGACTTCTTTGTGAATTAAAGTTATGGGCCCTGAAATGCTTATATATTTATGCCCCCAAAGCCCAAAACATACATGCCATGTTATGAGCTCAGGGTGATTTTGAGTCCTCAGTTCTGTCCTGAAGCTTACTCAGTAGCTCATTCTCCCTCTTGTACCTGGCATGAAGTATGGACAATCTCAATCTATGTACATGTTCAAAGCCCAGGATTTTGGCCCCAAATGGGCAAACCTCTATATTGTTCCTAGGCCATTTCAATAAGCATTTACCATCCCCTGAAATATTTCAGGCACTGAGCCTAAAGAGTGTCAAAGACATGATCATTGTCCTCAAGACATTCACAGTTGAGCTGGAGAGACACGCAAGCAAACGATTAGACCAGAATGTGTTGAATGCTATAAAGGAAAAAGTGGAAGGGGCAATGAAACACAGGAAACAGCACACGAGAACTGCCATGTCTGTCCAGGGGCATTGGAAAGACTTCTTATAGGAGAAAGCATTTCCATGGAGAGCTAAAGGATGAGTAGGATTTTGCCAGGCAGAGAAGCATGAAAGGTGTGGAAACAATAGAGAAAAGAGCATTCTCATGGGACTACAAGTGTGGCTAAAAGTAGCATAAGATGGTTTGTATGGCCATTCATGTAACAAGTCTTTGTCAACATGCTCTCTGCTGGACAGCTGTGGGACGTTGAGGAAGAAGAAAGCAGAGGACAAGTAGTAGAAGTTAGTTCTCCATTTGATAACTAGAAAGGGGAAGAAAAAATTAAACCAGTGACTACCTTATAATAGGGCCTTGCAAAATAATTCTTGAACATCAAGTAAATGAATTTAAATCTGGCAATATTATATACTTGCCTTTCTCACGTTGAGATACATAATGATGCTCTTCTTTTCCTCCCTGCAAAGTCATAGCAGGGATTAGGGAAACTGAAGAGAAGTTCTACTACATTGTGCAGGAAGAGAAGAACTACCGGGAATCTCTGACCCACTGCAGGATTCGGGGTGGAATGCTGGCCATGCCCAAGGATGAAGCTGCCAACACACTCATCGCTGACTATGTGGCCAAGAGTGGCTTCTTCCGGGTGTTCATTGGGGTGAATGACCTTGAAAGGGAGGGACAGTACGTGTTCACAGACAACACTCCACTGCAGAACTACAGCAACTGGAATGAGGGGGAACCCAGCGACCCCTATGGTCATGAGGACTGTGTAGAAATGCTGAGCTCTGGCAGATGGAATGACACAGAGTGCCATCTTACCATGTACTTTGTCTGTGAGTTTGTTAAGAAGAAAAAGTAATTTCCTTCCTGCTATGCATTTGTTATTTCCCTGTGACTACCATTATAGTCGTTTGTATCCATCCTTTTCTTCCTAATTACACTAAATTTATTGTGACTCAAGACAAGTAGGAAATGCTAGACTGAGGTCTGGAATCTCTATCACCTTGCTCTTTTGTGATGATTTTGACATTTTTATGCATGGTATGTTATTGATCCAATAGCTCACCAGGTTACATGAATCCCCAAAGAGAGTTTGAATCACTCATTTTGCAGGAAGTGGTTGTCTATGTCTCAAACAAAATGTTCCCTTGACATTTGCTCTGCCACCTCTCCCTAGAGGCCTAAACCACTATCTAGCCCAGCAGATAGTTGCACAATTGGTTGGTGATGATTAGGTTGGTTGGTGATGATTAGGCTAACCTGCCCCTGCCCAAAGCTGAGCATATGTAAGAAGTCCTTCTGTAGATAATATCAAGATCTTTGAACCTACGATGCGCAGTTCTTTAATCAGTCACCCACCGTGGCCATAGCCATACTTGCAAGTTCTTCTTGCTTGCACAGACATAGAAATGCTTTAACCCCACACCTCTGTATGAGGAACTTCTAGCCTGTGTCCTGTTTCAGACAATGTGGAATCACAGGGACTCCTTCTGTGCTTCTGATCAACAGCCTTCACTAAAGTATAAGAAGCGGGTGTCTTATACCCCTTTCTGTAGGCCCAAACCTTCATGTCAGGCCCCTAGATATTAACAGTCCAATTTAAGGAAAAGGGAACTCTAGAAATCAAAAGAAAAAAAAAAAAGAGGGAATTTGTTCCCGAACAATATTATAATATTTATAGTCCTCCTGCTACATTGCCCCCTGCTGTTAACATGACTCCATTTTTCTTTGATTTAGGTTTACCTATATCAACTTTCCTCCCCTTAGGCATTGGGAATGAGGGAAGATCTTTATGAAGCCTTCAGAAAACCCTAGAAGCTTCAAGGTGTTGCCAACACCAAGCCTCCACTCCCTTTCTCCTTGCCTTTAATGTATCACTCATGGTGAACCTTCACTGGAGGCCTTTTACTCACTGTAAATTTATGTGGTAAAAAACCCATACTGGAGATGTCCTTTCTAATACTCTGACGTTACAGAAATGAGTCAGGCATGGAATTTGGAACCTGCCTAGAACTCACATTTACTGAGCTGGTAAAATTCTACCTTGAACTGCAAGTCAAACCTCAGAACAGCTTTCACTTGGAACTTTAAAAATAAGCAATTCAAAGAAACTCTAGATTATCACCTTATAAACTGCTGCTCCAGATATGGTTTGTGACATATGATTAGACTGTTTAAAATGCTGGCAAATGGTTAATGAAACGAGAGAAACTGATCAACAACATATGTTCACCTTAAACCATCTGTCCATGATTTCACCCATGACTAACTGGTTATGAGGTAGGATTTAATTAGGTTATTTCTGTGTGCTCAACAAGGGTCACAAATTCAGATCTTACAGGGACCAGACAAATGACATAAATAAATGAAGTGGAACAGGTGGGGACCCTTATTACAGTGAACACAGCTTGCCCTTCTAAAAGAGCCAGCTGCTCCTCAGTGGCTGCTGCTGTTGCCATGGAGGACCCAATCTTGCTACAGGTTTTGATATTTCAAGAGAAGTCAGAAAGCTGGACCTTTGTACAATATCTTCCTATTTTTATATGTTGGCAACTAATTAAGTTTTAACCCAGATTTTAAGTCATACAAAAGACTTCCAGCCAAAAATATGATCATTCCATTTCTCACCCCTGGAGAAAAGTTCTGAAGGTTCTAAACATACAGAATGTCATTAGGATATGATGACATTCATGTCAAGGTGTCCCATTAATACCTTATTCAGTTCAGCTCAATAATAGGAATTTGTCAAATGTTTAACATTTATCAGGTTATTAAGCTAGTTACTTAGACTCTTTTGAGAAAGTAGCATAGGATATTTTGAAGGCAGGGAATCTTGTAATAAAAATTATGAAGCAGGACATCATATCAAAGCCAGTATCCTTGGGTAAAATGCCAGCCAAGATCATAAAAAATGAGAACCTAGAAACACTTGCAGGAAAAGAAAGGGATAAGAAGTGAGGAAGGAAGAAAAGCACAACAAACATTGCTTAGGGGAAGCTCCTCTCGGGATCCATGTTCTGATTCCTTCTAAACCTCCAAAGTATGAGTATGTACTGTGTGTACTTTAAGTGCTATTATTATTTGCTATGAATGTTATAATAATAACAACAGTTCTCTCAATGACTCATCTTTGCTATTACACTTTCAGGAGAAGATAACAGAGCTTTAAAGAATAGAATGTATCCTGCAACCTTGCCTGGAAGAAATTTTGAAGGCACCACACACTTAGTTAGAATTACCGTGAAAACTCTTATTTGCGATGCACTCTGTGCTTTGCAAAATGCCTTTGCGTATCATTTCTCATTTGATAAACTGTGGAGTACAAAGAGCAGACACTTTCACTGCCATTTTCCCAATGATAATACTGAGGCCCAAGGAAGCTAAGCAATTTACCAGACAGACTCAGCTCATTTGAAAGAAAAGCAGGCCCCCAGCCTGCTGATTGAGACTGCCAATCCACTGTCCTCTCCAGCCTCTGCCCACTGCTCTGACATGGAATGGAAGTTTATCCAAAATGGCCTTGTGATAGCAGGTATCAAATAATTTCTACTACATTCCAAAGTCAAAGATGAGGATTAATTTACAGAGATGCTAAGGATTCAGAAACTGGCCTTTCAAATTTTGTGTTCACTGGTTTATTTTTTAATTCACGAATGTCTACATATGGCCTTAGTTTTGTGGAGGTGACTTAGCACACCCTCAGTACAATTTGCTGGTAACTGCAGATACAGGGAAATCAAATCAGATATATGAAAATAAAGATTTGATCAAAATATTATAAAAATGAGCAGGTAATTATTTCCCCCATAAAAGAATTCACTAGAAAAGTGAGTCATTGCACAAACACAGTAGAAAGTTGTATACCTTTGTTATAGAGAGATATAACAAACATTGATTGCACTTTGTAAGACTTACCCATAAAAACTGCAGGCATTGAAAAAATGCATTTTGTCCTGTTTATATCTATGTGACCCAAATATAGGTTACTCTGAATGTCATTAATCAAGTAATTTCTAGCTCTCTGGATTGCATATTTTGTGGCAACAAGATATCTGTGGTAGAGGAAAAATAAACCAAACAGCATCACTCACAGCATCATCAACACATTGAGACTAAATTTTTGTAGGTATTAATCAATGATAGGAAAATGCGGGTGTGATTCCATGTGGGGGTAGCACCAGTTTGACTGCATCACTTAGAAATTAAAAATCTAGATCCAGTGTCACGACAGCCTGAATGCCATGCCAACTGTGCCTCTTACTAGCCATTAGGGGAATACTGTAAGTGCTCTAAACCTTGTTTTACTAATCTATATGTGCCTCCCCACAGTGTTGTGACAAATAAAGGAGGTAATGTTATGAGGTATTTAGCAGAGTACTGGCTAGACACATATGTGTGCAATAAAACGTAGCCATTACTACCAGCTACCTGTACAACCAGCTACATGCTGAAAAGAAACAAACTGTATTTTCCAAATATATATAAAAAATCACTTATGTGAATATATATCACATATATGCTATATATACAGCATAAATACTATACATATAGCATATATATGTATATACTGAATGTATGTGTGTATGTATACACAGCAAGGTAAATCATTTTATCCTTATTTATGTATAAAATTTTTATTTTCAGGGAGGTGAATAAGTTTGCAAAAGTTACACTGCTTGTTAGAATTAGAGCTGAGGTTCATAACTGAATATGATTGATTATAAAACCACCTCTACTTTTTTTTAGGATGCAGTTCATCTGAACCTATGGTTATCACATTAAAATTAACTATTTTTTAAACTTAAAAATTTGTATTGCCCCAAGGTTGTAAGACTTTGATAATATAACTAAGTCCTTTAAAGTTTGAGGAGGAAAAAATCTGCCATGTTCTTTCAAATAGGATTGAAGGAAAGGAATCATTTGCCACAGATATTGTACACATGAATCTTTTTATAAATATAGGACTTCATTTTAATGTCCCCCAACACATTATCATGCAGGCTGTATTTGAACATTTTTGGTAATTTGATAAGCCCGTTAGAAAGCTTTCCCTTACAGTAATCTAATTTTCTCTAGTTTCCACACATTGTCCTTGCCCTGACTTCTACTGTTTATAACTCTGAGACATCTGACCCTGGGACAAGCTGGAGCAGCAATAAGCAGGCTTTTAAAGAAAGGGGAAAAAAAGAAATGAAAAGAATTGTCCTCACTACGGATGCCGAGGTGGATACCTAGTGCTATACATTTCTCAAAACCAAGATGCTCCGTATCCAATGAATTTAGATTTTGTTGGTGAGACATGAGGCAGAGAGGTACAGTATGAATGGTATTCAAAGTCAAATGGGACATCTCAAACATAAATAATCTATTTATTAGGAAGGGGTACATGGTATACAGAGTTCAACCCTCAGAGGTGGCTGGTAAGTAGTAGATGATTGGAAAGGCCCCACAGAGAGAGTTCAGGGCCGGTGTCCAGTGCCACTGGGAGAACAGAGTCAAAATCAGAGTCCACATGCATAAAGCCTGCATGGTGAACAATTAGGAAAGATATTGCTTATGTGAACAGTAGAGATCATTAACCCATTAATTCATCAAAAATGTTTATGGAATATCTAACATGTTTTAGGGGGCACCATGCTAAATTTAGGCTGGAGACACAATGGAGAAGAAGACAGATCAGATTTCCAGCTTTATAGGTAGGATTCCCATCACACTTATTGGATATCAAGTGTACAATGTTGAGGCTCAAGATTAATTCCATTGTCAGGATTATAGAAACCTATTCTATTTTTACACCTATGGTGTATCTTCAAAGATACATGGGAGTAAATTGGCCAAAAGAATTTTTGTAGAACTGCATCACCCTTTTGTGAAGAATGACACTGATATATGTGTTCAAATACATTAATATGCCCTTTTTGGCTTACTCATTGGATGTGGACAAGAAGTTCCCATGTCAATGTAAATACTCACCCATACCATCTCCTCACAAGACAGAATGGGTCCTTGTGGTTGTGCATGAACGAGCATTGACAAGTGGCAAATGTGCCTTTGTCTTATTTTTTCCAGGTGACCTACACCTGACATTCAGTGAAATTCAGATTCATCATAGAGTGTCATTTTCATCACGAAATAAGGAGGGGTAGGGAGGCAGGGAGAAACGAGTCAGACATTTTACAATTTATTAAAATGTGAGTACAGCAATCCCAAATAAATTATCGTGTTGGAGATTGCAGTTTAGAGATAATGCAGATTCACGGGAGTTCATGTAATTTTAAAGATATACAATCCTTTGGCATATGCGTTTTTTGGTTTGGAACCCTTAAACCAATTCATCTGTCAATAGTTGATCCTCGCTCTTTGGGTAAACCTGGTTGGCAAGCCTTCGGCAGAGACATTGGAGATGCAGACTGTCTACAAGCCACCTCTTGAGATATTAATAGAATGCTAGTCTCCGGAAAGGCACTCACAAGCTCCGTTATAATGTGTAGAAAAGCAAAGAAGGCACACAAGCATTTTCCAAGTCTTGAGGAAATTAACAAGAGGAAAATGTAATTACGAAGCACATTCAATTTCAATCCAATAAGATCCAGTGAATATTTTTACTAGGAAGTCTATGTATTATAAACGTATGTGTGACTCTTCCCTAGTAGATCACAACTTCACGTGGTTATTTTCTGAATCAACTCAGGGAACGTGATT
>RJWJ010026905.1:0-22629 GCA_004363605.1 Indri indri
ATGAATGAATGAATGAACAAAATTCATTCTCTCCCTTTGATTCAATCAAAAGTCTTCATGTTTGGCTTTGCAATCCAGAAGCACCTCCCCTTCTCCAGCGGCTTTCTTAGTAGTTTGCCTCTACCCTCCATTGTTCCTTCGCATTGTTTGGGCTCAGAAACTGATACCCCAAAATATGGCATTTTGACATCCTGGATTGAAGAAGCAGCCTCATGGTCCATCTGACCTCCTCACCCCTACCCCATCCCCTGTGTCTCATCCTCTGTCTCTCCCACAGCACAGAATGGAGTTGTTCTCTGAAGGTCCCTCATCTGCCAAAGATGAAATTAAGTACTTCGGTCCCTACCCTGAGTTTTCATTAACTGAACTTGTATCACA
Organism: Indri indri; assembly: GCA_004363605.1. Classification (NCBI taxonomy): domain Eukaryota; kingdom Metazoa; phylum Chordata; class Mammalia; order Primates; family Indriidae; genus Indri; species Indri indri. The sequence goes on from RJWJ010026905.1 coordinate 379, forward strand.
GGAAGAAAGATTGAAGTCTGTGAGAAAAGGAAAGAACTTTTATCTGAGGAATGCATGTCCTTTTAAATTATCAGGCCCAGAGAGGCACTAAAATGAGACCACAATCACATCCTACTCTGCTCTTTCAGCTATGTATTCATCTCTTGAAACTACTTGCTATTGCCACAAGTAGCTATAAATTACCCTAATAATGTTGCACCAGACACTAGAACCCGCACCCTGTAGCTTAGCAATGTACAGCCAGTCACTAATCAATGTTATTTCTGTAAACCAATGAGAATTCCTGACAGAAAACTCAGTATGAGTCTGTCTCCTTTTTTGTCTTTAAAAATCTGCTTGTAACAAAGGCCAACAGAGCTCATATCCAGGGTTACATGGGTCTGGTCTTCTGGGCAGCTGTCCTCACTTTGGCTCAAGTAAACTCTCTCAATCATATTTTGTGCTTCAGCCTCTTCCTTTTAGGTCAACATCCGTCAACAAACCCAGACATGCTTTTTGTCACAAACCATTGTCTGCTCTGCAGGTCTGGCACACTTTGTACCAAGCCACTGTATGTCCTTCAAGCCCACTGAATTTCCCCCCAAAATCATTTACTACCTCTCTAAAATTGTAACAGAGAAAATGGACTGGAAAAGGGCAAAAAAATGTTTTCTGTCTCTTTAAAACCTCCCCCACTCCTTTTGGAGAACTAAAATCTGCATTCCTGCCTCATGCAGTGGTCAGGAGGGGCAGGGGAGTGCCCTTTGTTATTTATTCCACAGGAGATGGTTCAACAGAATTTTCTGGGCAGTGGTCACCAGATGGTATTTGCTGGAGATGGGAGATGGGATGGATCAGAATACCCTGAAGCTAAAAACCCTCCCATTAAAAGCTGTGTATTTCTGCTTACAATTAGGATGGTGGCACTTTAAGACAGGAGTCTCCATCCTCCTCATTTGCCAGTGAGTTAATAAATCTCTATTTCCTTTTCCTCAACCACTTGTCCTTGTTCTTCTGATGTTGCCTCAGGGACAAGCACCTGGCTTTTGATAAAAAAAAAAAAAAAAAAATCATTCACACTTCTCCGTCTCCCTTTCCCCTAAGAAGATGGATATATAACCAATTTGTACTCCATTGTGTGGTGAGGTAATCACTCTGTGGTTTCCCCCACAACCTATGCACGCTAATAAATTTGTGTGCCATTTCTCTTATTAATCCGCCTTTTATCAGTGGATTTTTCAGTGAAACTTCGGAGGGCAAAGGGGAAGTTTTCCTTTGGCCCCTACGGTATTTTCTTTCTATCAGTCCCTCTGTTTTACCAGAGTGGCAGAGAGCAAGCATGTCCTCCTTTATTCATTCTTAGAGCAGGATAAAAGACAGGCACTTATCTGGGCTCACAGTAATTTTGAGAGGGCAATGACTCCCCTCTCTTCTCAGAACTCCTACACGCTTTATAGGTGCCCCTCACATGCTCATGTGCTACCTGGATTTTGGCTCATCTTCTACTAATCTCCTGAAATAGACCATGAGCACATGCCTCATAGCTCTAAATCCCCAGCTTGGTAATAGGGCTTGGCAAGAGTAGCCTCTCAGCAAGCATTTGCTGGGGAAAAAAAAAAAGTGAACCTCTGTTGTTGTCACTGTTTGAACATCTATGAAACTCCACACCACAAGACTGAGAAAAGAAATTTTATCTGAAGAATGCAAGTCCTTTTACGTTACTAGGACCAGAGAGACATTAAAGTGAGAGTACACTAATGTCCTTTGAGGTATGTATTCATCTCTTGGAAACTGCTTTCTATTGCCACAAGTAGCTATAAATTAACCTAATAATGCTGCCCTAGACGCTATAACCCACACCCTATAGTTTAACAATGTACAAGCATGGTTAACTAATTAACGAGAAATAGCTAATCCATGTTATTTCTGTAAACCAGTGAGAATTCCTGACAATTTTGTAACAGCCCACTACCTGTCCCCTTTTTTTGCCTTTAAAAACCCACTTGTAACTGCTGCTAATGGGAGTGCATATTCAGGGCAACTTGAATGAATACTCCCAGGTTGTAATCCTTAACCTTGGCCCAAATAAACTCTCTACTGTTGTTTATTTTCCCTGAGCTTCAAAGGAGCTCAGGAAATTTCACCCCAGAATGTGACTCCTTGGTATTTTGAATTAAAGGCTCTTAGAAATTAACAGGCCCTTGGAAAGAGGCTTTCCCTATATCTGCATAAACCAGACTGACCGATCAAAAGAACAACTGACTTCCCTTACCCTTGTGAACTAAGATAAAATCTTAAGACCCCACCCCTCCCCATCACCACCACTGGCTAACTAAATGGACCCCCTCGTGGCCAAAGGAATATCCTAAAACTAAATTGCCTATCAGGAGGAGGGAGGTCAGACATGCCTCATCATGCCCCCCACACTTCTTGGGGACATCCTTTGTAACCCATTAACAGGCCTAAGGGTATGCAAGACAAACCTGCAGGTCCTCAAATTACACAACAAATATATGTCTGGGTGGCTTATCTCTGATTAACAGCTTCTTATCTTAAGACATTCCAAGCCTCTAGACAAAGCTTCGTGTCTTTTAACCTATTACAAGTCAAAGAATTTTTAAACCAACCTATAACCTGTAAGCCCCCCCCCCCCAGCTTCCAGATGGCCCACCTTTTCAGGCCAAACCAATGTATGCCTCCCACGTATTGATTTATAACTTTACCTGTAACCCCTGTCTCCCTGAAATGTATAAAACCAAACTGTAACCCAGCCACAGCGAGTCCACTTGCTCAAGACTTCTTGGGCGTGGCTCCAGGTCATGATCCTCAAATTTGGCTCAGAGTGAATCTCTTTAAAATTGTTTTACAGAGTTTGTTTTTTTTTCCGTTAACAAGATTAACTTGTAAATGATTTTCTTTGGAAATTAAATTAACCTGAGAGACAAGTATTACCTTTAAAATGGGTTGGGCCAAGTCTGGTTGCATTTTTGATCTTCTTTCTTGCAATATATTGAGATAACAGGGAGGGGACAGGAAGTCAATTGTTCTTTTTGATGGGTCTGTCTGGTTTTATGCAGATAGAAAGGCCCTTCCAATGCTTGTTGATCTCTAAGAGCCGTTAATTCAAGATTCTCTTTATACCAAGTGTTAGGTTTGTTCTAGGTGGGAACCTGAAAAGTATGTATAGGACCCAATGTGGTTAATGCAAAACTTAGACTTGTAAAACAATAGCCACAGGGGTCCCCAGACTTTGTAGATCTAACAGACAGCTGCAGCCAGCATTCCTTCCCCCTCCCTCACTGATAGAGATGAAGGCTGTCCCTCCCTAGCTCTCCTGATAAAGAACAACACCAGAGCTGAAGGATGGATGTGACTAGGGCAGGAGCCTCAGGAGTTGGTTATTTACAAAAAAATTTATTACAAATAGCTGTTTTGGCCCACTTACCACCCCCAACCCCGAAAAACCCTCTATAAAACCCAAGGCTCTCCCCTTTTCTCTCGTGGACACTTTTTCACCTCCATCCATCTGCACTCAGATGCTCAAAATAAACAGCATTTTGCTCCATATGAGGCTTCTTGTGTCTCTCTCTCAGCTCCAGACCTAACACCAAGGAGTCATATTTTGGGGTGAAATTCCCCAAGCTCCCTCACACCTCTTCCATTTAGCTGTTTATCTGTATCCTTTGCAATATCCTTTATTGTAAAGCTGTAAGTAACATGCTGTGAGTTCTGTGAGCTGCTCAAGTGAAATGATTGAATCTGAGGAGGGGGTTATAGGAACCCCAGTTTACAGCTGGTTCTGGAGGCTGGCCTTGAGACTGGCATCTGAGGTGGGTGGCAGTCTTAGAGACTGAGCCCTCAACCTGTGGGATCTGATGCTACCTCCAGAGAGATGGTGTCAGAATTGATTTAAATTAAAGGACACCCCTGTGGGTATCCTTTGGCAAATTGCTTGCTTGGTGTCTGGAAGGAATTTCCACAAATCTGAGGTCACGGAAGTGTTGAATGAGAGAATAGGAAAAACATTTTGGTTTTTTTTTTTTCTGTATCTCACAATGTGATTAAAGATTTTGAGACAGGGAGACTCTCCTGAATTACCTGGGTGGGCCTGACATGATTATAAGGGTCTGATAACCTTCAAGTCACATTTGACAGTAGGCAGACTTCCAAATTAATCTGTCTTGGGGAGGTCTTGTGACTCGATGGTGCCATTCTATTTTGGAGCAAAGAATCTTATTTTAAATTCCTCAAATTGTTGATGTCCTGATCAATGTATAACCTGCAGACACTAAACAGGACACTGATTTATTTTAAGAGTAGCTGACGCATTAATTGTCTTGCACGTAGACATTTTTAGCCTGTGTAATGTAATCTGCAGCCAATAATTGTAACTTCCCTATTGTACCCTCCAGTGATAAGAGGACAACTCCAGTATGTGGAGTCCCCCTGCCTTCTTTTAAACTTTCCTGTAAAAACCTTTCACCTTTTAGCAGATGCCCGAACACCCCCAACTCTGGGGTGTGTCTTCTGGCTTCCACTAAACCTTTACCAGGCCAAGGGATACAGGCAACCACTAGAAGCTGAAAGGCACGGAAATGGATTTTCCCCTCAGAGCCTTTATAAAGAACCAGTCCTGTGGACACTTTGACTATAGCCCTATGAAACTGATTTTGTATTTCTGGCTTCTAGGACTGTAAGAGAATAAATTTTTGTTGTTTCAAGCCATGAAATTTGTAGGAATTTGTTATAGCAGCAAAAGGAAACTAATATACTAAATGAATTATTGTTTTGGTCTCTTAAGGCTTATTTATTTATACTTGGATTTATTTAAAAAAAAATGTTATGTGACTGGGATCAGAAGTTCTCCGTCTCCCGTGGTTCATTGTTCTGATTGTGGGTCTCTTATCTAACGTGCCTTCGGCTAGCTGGTCACATCCTCAGCTCATTGTCTCTGCCAGGCCACATGAGCAGCCTCCCACTCCGTCCCTTCTTCACCCTGGATCTGGCCCATCCTTTGTGCATTTTGCTAAAATGTCAGCCTGAACAAAGAAGCTCAGAAGACAAATATAATTGACTGGGGTGAGCTTTATGAGAGACCACAGATGCAGCACCTAACCCTTGCAAACGCCCAACACTGTGACCAATGCAGAATGCTTCTTGAATCGGTGTTTCCTTGATTTTCCCCTTCAAGGATTTTAAACTACAGTAAGTTAACTCCACCTGATCAGAATCCCCTACTGAGCACTACAGATGGGCCTAAAGCAATGGCAACATTTGCTTTCTGGAATAGCTTCAACCTCGGCACGTGAAACAGAAATGTGCTCATGGAAGACCTTGTACTTTCCTGGCAATGCGGGGTTGACATGGAGCCTGATGGGATAAGACTATATAAAGGCAAGAGGCTTGAGACACCTGGAATGATCAGCGTTTACTGGAAATGGTGTGGTTGGGAAGAGTCAAAAGAACAGCTTGCAGAATCCTATTCCTGTCATTCCTCCCACACTCAGGGGAATCCTTCCTGAGCTGCTATGCCTGCAGAGCTACGCCAATGATGCTAGTCAAGTTCTCCACCAATATTTACAGCAGTTGCTTTAACTCTTCCCAAACAGCATCTGTTGTGGCAGAGGCTGGGTTAGAGACTCCAGAAGGTATTGATCGTGAGTTCACAGCTTGCTTGGGCTGTGGAGACAACAGGGAATAAATGGGAAGGCAAATGCAGTTCCTATGGGAGAGTTCCACCTGCAGGGACGGCCTGGGGCTGAGAGCCTCGGACCTATGGTAGGAAAAAGGCTGGCCTCCAGGAAGGAGAGATGGGGAAAACGTCCAGAAGGGAAATGAAGGAATGCATTCCCAACTCCTATTAAACACAACCAGGACTTTGGTTGTTCACAAACTTGCCCCAGCCTCTGCTTCCTTATCTCTTATAGGGACAAAAGTAGGAGCTTTTCAGAAAATAATTTTGTTTGGGAGGAAAATTTGTTTTAAAAAAAGTTTTAAAAGGCAATAACAAGTGAAGATAGAGGAAACTGGGCTCAAGTCTTCATTCTGAGGGTAATTCTAAAGCTTCCGTTTTCATAGAACTGTAACATTTACAAAACATTAATCACAGTGAAGAATATCTCTCTGAAATTCTTATAATCTTTTTACAACCACTTTAGTTTGGAGAAGGAATCTCAGAGAGATTCCATTCCTTCTCCAAGGTCACACAACTTGAACATTGCAAAGCTGGGCTGCAGGCCCAGGTTTGAGTCCAGCCTAGTGCTTTCCCCCTACCCACACCAACCTGTGGGACAGTTAATTCACAAAGAACATTTTGCTTTTGATGCCACATAAACTTAAACTCAATTCCTGGTTTCAAATTGAAAGAAGCTCCCGATTTTCAGCTGGCAAATCTGAGGGCCAGAGAAGTTTGATGATGCTTTTGGAGGAAGGGACATGATTGGGGCATTTGTATTGAGCTGTCAGCCTTGCACAACTGCAGTTTGATTAAGAACAAGAGGAAGAGAATTCAGAAGTATACAAATTCAGAAAATACACCATTTTCCTTTGCCCTTCCTCCTGTTACCGTGTAGCACCTGCTGTGTTCCCACCTAACCAAATGTTCCCCTTGTGTCCCAGTTATCTTCCCATCTGCTCAAGAGCATTGCCCAAGCAATTCTTTGTCCTTTATCAATTCCTTCTACTTGATAATTCCTGTCGATATACATACGTGATGTAATTTCTGCCTTGTTAATAAAAAGCAAAATATCTTCTCTTGATTCCATTTCTGTGTTCCTAGTTATGATAAGATTCCTTCAAACAGTTGTCTATCTTTGCTATCTCTAATTTTCCCCATGTCTTTCTCTCTTAGATCTACTCTAAAAAAGCTTTTTCCCTTATTGCTCTTTTAAAACTTCCCTCGTTGAAAATAACAGTTCCTCCACATTGCTAAATGTAATGTTATGGTCAATTCTCAGTCAGTTCTTCTCATTTCCACCCCCTGGAAATGTTGAAGTGGCCCAGGACTCGAATGTCAGACAGCATGCAAGGCCTCTTACCTCATGGGAGCTTTTAGCCAGTCACAATGCCTGCTGCATGCTGGCAACAGCTGTGTGCTGTTCCCTGGAAAGTGAGAGGAAAAGGAATTATTGAGACTATATGAGGTTAGGTCCAGGTGACTCTCTAACAAGCCCTGGGGTGAGAAGGAAAACAAGCTGCTACCCGGACCACCATAATGAAAACAGTAGCCACACCATTCCACAGACCACAAATCTCCAGAAAATTTTCTGTCTTCTATGTGTACAGAAGATACAAAGACTTAGAAACACAAAGCAATTATCGTCATCACACAGAGTGAGGAGCTCTAATGGAAACACAATGGAGTCTTGAAGCTTCCTTCTAACAGCTGTGTCTGTCAGTCATCTCATCTGCAGCAAATATCTCAGAGCCACGGGCCCCACCTCTACTTAGCCTACCTATCCAGAACAGCTGAAATTACTGAACAGGGCACAATCAGAGGAAAGGACACCATTAAAAAATTTAACTCTTCTCGACAAGAAAAACAAAATCTCTATAAAGTGACAAAACATTAGCTAGTCTAATTTTTAAAAAAGGTTTTTAAAATATACAAAATTAGTAACTTAAAGTAGAAAATATCCCCAAAACAGAAGGTATTAATTATCAGGGAATGCTTTGAACAACACAAGTAAATGAGTAGGACAATCTGAATGGCTATTCCTAAAAGATTATAAATTATCTAAGTGGACCAAAGGAGATATTTCTAAATCTAAAAACCAATAACTATGAAGGAAATTAAGAAAGTTATCTTCAAGCCCTCAAGGAATAGATGTTTAGTATATGTAATTACATGACATCATTATTTATTACTGTTTATATATTGTATATTATTCTCATATGTATCAATATTATTCTCAAATTATGAATTGTATGCAAAGCATAGAGCAATCCCCAGTTCATTTCATGAAGGACACTGATAAAGTGTGACAAAGGCAAAAGATAAAAAGAAAACTCTAGTCCAGTGGCTTGGAGACCAGAGACAAGGGTAGGTGGAGCAGTTCAATTTCCCCTCCCTTGCATCTTGGACTGCTGGTGGGCTCCTGGAGAGTTGGAGAGACCTGCCAACCCAGCCCAGTATGGCCACCACCAGTGAACGGTGAGCCTTTTGGGGACAGGGCACCTCCCGGCCTGCAGACCTGAGCTGATGAGCAGGCACCATATTGCTTCATTCTCCCCTTCCCCTCCCCTACCTGTAGCTGCCGAGAGAGACAATTTAGTCACCACCCGGAGGCACCTGCAGGGATCAAGACCTTTCCTTTTGGGGCCCTACAGTGGACTGAGGGGTACTCAGACTGTGAGCTCCCTACCCACCAGCCGTCCCAGGCGCCGCTTACCTGAACTATAGGAGAGCAAGGCAAATCCAGAGGCCAAGAGACATCCATCCAGCTTGGGCAACCCGTGGGTGAATTGAGACCAGCACTCCTCCCCCTGGCAGGGTCAGGGATTGATCTCCAAGGCCTGCAGACCAGAACCCAACACACTGCCCTGGGGCACAGAAGGGATATTTGTGAATGAGCCTATGGAGGTGTGTGCCTTCAAGGGCAGATCAGCTATTTGAGGGACAACCCTCCTCCCATGGGAGGGCCTGCATCACAGCTAGGGGAGATCCACTGGTTTGAGGTCCTGTCTGCCTGCGGAGGTCCAGAAGAAACAGTGGAATGGGGAGGGTGGAAGGGAGTGAGGTCTGCTCCAGACTGCAGGTCTCAGCAGCCCCACGCCCACACGCAGACTTTTCAGCTGAGTGGGGCATTTCAGCCCCTCCCTGACAGCTTTACTCAGAAGCAAAGAACACACATTTGACCCCTGCTAAGAGCATTTGTGGAGCTCGAGGGCAGGCTAACTCAACCCAGCTCTGCCCAGCCTCATTCCCCCACCTGCCCCTCACTGAGGTGGAGAATAAGGACACACCTGGGAGTCCCAGGGCCTCACCCACCAGCAGAGGCACAAGAATGCCTCTCCAGAGGAACAAGAGCTGGTTACAGGACTCAAAAACAACACTGGAGCTTGCTCCTCCCAGCAAGCACCACCTACTGACAGGGAGGTCACTCTGCACACCTTTTTACAGCATCTACTGACTCATCATAAAGGGTGTGATCGAATCTCATCCACAAACACCACCTACTGGCTCAGAGACTAAATAGGGCATGTCATTATCCAAATGAATATCTAAAGGTAAGAAGCAACAGCTGATCCAGATGGGAAGGAATCAGCAAAAGAACTCTGGAAGTATGAAGAATCAAATGGAAAGCATATCCCCAAAGGGGAACACCAGCTCTCTAGCAATGGATGTCAACCAAATTCAAAATGACAGAAGAAGAATTTTGAACATGGATTATAAGAAAACTCAATGATATGTAAGAAACAAGGGATAACCAACACAAAGAAACCACAAAAAAAATCCAGGACTTGAAAGAAAAATTCACTAAAGACATTGAAATATTAAAGAAAAATCAAACAGAACTTCTGGAAATGAAGAATTTATTCAAGGAATTACAAAACATAGCAGAAAGCCTCAAGAATGGAGTAGATCAAACAGAAGAAAGAATCTCAGGGATTGAAGATAACACCTTTTAATTAAATAAGTCAGTCACAGAGATAGAGCAGAGAAATAAGAGAAAAAAGCAAAGCCTAAAAGAAATGTGGGATTATGTGAAGAGTCCTAACGTGAGGATCATAGGCATCCAGCTGGGCACAGTGGCTCAAATCTGTAATCCTAGCACTTTGGGAGACCAAGGTGGGAGGATTTCTTGAGCTCAGGAGTTCAAGACCAGCCTGAGCAAGAGTGAGACCCTGTCTCTACTAAAAATAGAAAGAAATGAACCCAACAACTAAAAATAGAAAAAATTAGCCAGGCATGGTGGTGTATGCCTGTAGTCCCAGCTACTCAGGAGGCTGAGGCAGGGGATCGCTTGAGCCCAGGAGTTTGAGGTTGCTGTGAGCTAGGCTGATGCCACAGCACTTTAGCCCAGGAAACAGAGCGAGACTCTGTCTCCAAAAAAAAAAAACAAAACAAAAATCTGTGGGACCCAGCTAAAGTAGTCCTGAGAGGAAAATTTATATCCATAAATGCCTACATCCAAAAGACAGAAAGATCACAAATAAATAATCTGATGAACCATCTCAAAGAATTGGAAAAGGATAGGCAAGCCAACCCCAAACCCAGCAGAAGAAAAGAAATAACAAAAATAAGAGCACAACCAAATGAAATTGGTAATAAAAAAACTATATGGAAGACTAATAAAACAAAAAATCGGTTCTTTGAAAAAATAAAATTGGCATGTCTCTGATTAGATTAACAAGAAGCAGAAAAGAAAGAACTCTAATAAGCTCTATCAGGAATGAAAAAGGAGAAATTACAATTGATGCCACAGAAATACAAAATATCATGTATGAATACTATAAAAACCTCTGTGCACATGAACTGGAAAATGTGAAAAAAAATGAACAAATTCTTCGAAACACACAGCCTTCGTAGGCTCAATCAGGAAGAAATAGAATTCCTGAACAGACAATATCGAGTTCCAAAATTAAAACAGCAATAAAAAACCTTCCTAAAAAGAAAAGTCCCAGACCAGATGTTTTCACAACCAAATTTTACCAGACTTACAAAGAAGAACTGGTGCCTATCCTGCAGAAATTATTCCACAATGTCAAGAAGGAAGGAATCCTCCCCAACACATTTTATGAAGCCAACATCACCCTGATACCAAAACCAGGAAAGGACTCAACAAGAAAACTATAGACTAATATCCCTTATGAATACAGATGCAAAAATTCTCAACAAAATCCTAGCAAACAAATTCAGGTGCTTATCAAAAAAATAATCCATCACAACCAAGTGGGCTTAATCCCAGAGAAGCAGGGATGGTTCAACATGCACAAATCTATAAATATAATTCACCACATAAATAGAAGCAAAAACAAAGACCATATGATCCTCTCAATAGACACAGAAAAAGCATTCGACAAAATTCAACACCCTTTTATGATAAGAACGCTTAACACAGTAGGCATAGACGGGGCTTACCTAAAAATGATACAAGCCATATATGACAAACCCACAGACAACATCACACTGAACAGGGAAAAATTGAAAGCATCTCCTCTTAGAACTGGAACCAGGCAAGGTTGCCCTCTCTCACCACTTCTATTCAACATAGTGCTGGAAGTCCTAGCCAGAGCCATCAGACAAGGGAAGCAAATCAAGGGCATCCAAATAGGAGCAGAAGAGGTCAAACTATCACTCTTTGCTGACAATATGCTCTTATGTCTAGAAAACCCCAAAGATTCTGCCACAAGACTACTGGAATTGATAAACAAATGTAGCAAAGTTGTAGGTTACAAAATCAATGTACAGAAATCAGTAGCATTCCTATACGCCAACAACAGTCAAACTGAGAACCAAATCAAAGACCCAATAACTTTCACAATAGCAACAATAAAAGTAAAATACCTAGGAATACATTTAACTAAGGAGGTAAAAGACTTCTACAGGGAGAACTATGAAACAGTGAGGAAGGAAATAGCAGCAGATGTAAACAGGCGGAAAACCATACCATGCTCGTGGGTCAGCAAAATCAACACTTCGAAAACGTCTATACTACCCAAAGTGATCTACAGATTCAATGCAATCCCTATTTAAATACCAACATCATTTTTCACAGATACAGAAAAAATAATTCTATGCTTCATATGGAACCAGAGAAGACCCAGTATAGCAAAAGCAATCTTAAGGAAAAAGAACAAATTGGGAGGCATTAATTTACCAGACTTCAAGCTATACTACAAGGCTATAGTAACTAAAACAGCATGGTACTGGCACAAGAACAGGGACATAGACCAATGGAACAGAACTGAGAACCCAAATATAAAACCATCCTCATATAGCCATCTAATCTTTGACAAAGCAGACAAAAACATACATTGGAGAAAAGAATCCTTATTCAGTAAATGGTGCTGGGAAAACTGGACAGCCACACATGGAAGACTGAAACAGGATCCACACCTTTCACCTCTCACAAAAATCAACTCATGGTGGATAACAGACTTAAACCTAAGGTGTGAAATTATAAGAATTCTAGAAGAAAATGTTGGAAAAACTCTTATAGGCATTGGCCTAGGTGAAGAATTTATGAATAAGACCCCAAAGGCAATCACATCAACAACAAAAATAAATAAATGAGACATTATCAAATTAAAAAGCTTCTGCATAGCCAAGGAAACTATCATGAGAGCAAACACACAACCTATAGAATGGGAGAAAATGTTCACATGTTACACATCCGATAAAGGGCTGATAACTAGAATCTGTATAGAACTCAGGAAAATCAGCAAGAAAAAAACAACCCTACCAAAAAGTGGGCAAAGGACATGAATAGAAACTTTTCAAAAGTAGATAGACTAATGGCTAATAAACATATGAAAAAATGCTCAGCATCTCTAATCATCAGGGAAATGCAAATCAAAACCACAATGAGATATCACTTATCTCCAGTGAGAATGGCCTTTATCAAAAAGTCCCAAAACAATAAATGTTGGCATGGATGTGGAAAGATAGGAACACTCATATACTGCTGGTGGGACTGCAAACTAGTACAACCTCTGTGGAAAGTAATATGGAGATACCTGAAAGATCTACAAGTAGAACTACCATTTGACCCAGCAATCCCATTACTGGGCATCTGCCCAAAAGAACAAATGACACTATAAAAAAGACACCTGCACCCAAATGTTTATAGCAGCACAATTCACAATTGCAAAGATGTGGAAACAACCCAAGACCCCATCAATACATGAGTTGATTAATAAAATGTGGTATATGTATACCATGGAGTTCCACTCAGCCACAAAAAACAATGGTGATCTAGCACCTCTTGTATTATCCTGAATAGAGCTAGAACCCATTCTACTAAGTGAAACATCCCAAGAATGGAAAAACAAGCACCATATGTACTCACCATCAAATTGGTATTAACTGATCAACACTTAAGTGCACATATAGTGAAACCTTCATCGGATGTCAGGCAGGTGGGACGGGGGAGGAGAGGATGGGCATATACACTCCTAATGGGTGTGGTGTGCACTGTCTGGGGGAAAAATGGACATGCTTTAAGCTCTGACTTGAGTGGGGCAAGGGCAATATATGTAACCTAAACATGTGTACCCCTGTAATATGTTGAAATAAAAAAATAAAAAAATAAAAAAAAAGAAAACTCTAGTCCAGCAGTTCTCAAACTTTTTGGTCTCAGGATGCCTTTGCACTTTAAAAAATCACTGATAGTCCTAAAGAACTCTTGTTGATGTGAGGTATTTTTATCAATATTTACCATATTATAATATAAATTAAAGCAGAAATTTAAAAAAATCTGATAATTTATTTAAAATAAATATAATGAAAACATTAGGTATTAAACATAAGTAACATGTTTATACAAATAACTACATTTTCCAAAACAAAAACCTTTAAGTAGACTGGCATTGTTTTACATTTTTGTAAAACTCTTTAATGTCTGGCTAAATAGAAGACAGGTAGAATTTTCTGTCTCCTTTTTATATTCAATCTGTTGAGATATACACATTATGTAGCCTCCAGAAAACTCCACTGTACACGCTCCAGAGAATGAGAAGCGAGAATAATGCCATAGTATTACTATGAAGATGGTTCACAGACCCCATAAAAAAATCTTGGAGGTTTCCCAGGTCTCCAGGCCTTACTTTCAGAACCTCTGCTATAAGTCAATCCAATTATGAGCATTGATGCAGAAACCAAAGTGAGATATCAGTAAACAGAACCCAGCAGTACATTTAAAGATGACTGTACCATGTTCAAGTGGGATTCATTTTGGAAGTGTAGGAATGTTAGGAAACAAATTTGTATGGATTTAACATGTTAATAAGTCAAAGGAGAAAAATTATTTAATTTCAGCAGGTGCCAGAAAGTACTTAACAAAATTCAACATTAGTTTCAGATTTGAAAAATCCTAGGGGATTATGAAAAAATAAATATATCTGTATCCAACAGTCAGCATCATGCTTAATTAGAATATGCTAGAAGCCTAGTGTGATAGAGCAGAATTTTCCTGACCACTGAGGAAATTCGTGGGTTGCCCAGCATGGTGATAAATGGAGGAGTGAGTGGTAACTCACTGCAGACCCTGATGGATATCAGAGGTGGTAGCTGAAGGATTAAAGATAGACCGGCTCAAACCATCAGCCCCTACCAGTCCCTTCCCCAGGTGTACTTACTCACTGGTGAAGCCATGGGCAGCCTGACTACCCAGGTGTTTGGGATGACTGTCCCTCCACAGAAATGCTCAGTGGCAGTCTGCAGGCTGACCCGCCATGGCCAGGAGCTGGGTGTGGCCTCCTTGCCTCCCACAATCCACAAAGAAACCAGGAATGGGGTCGGGGAGAAGGGCAGGAGGGAGTGGCTCCACGGAGGCCACCTGGGAAGGGGCCAAGGAGACATATCTTTATGACCTATGGATCCTCCTCATCAAGCCCAGATAGCAATCTCTAAGTATCTCCCTTGTGCAGGGCACTCTAACAGAACCTGGAAATTAAGGGAAATGCTTGCATTCCAGAGAGAAAAATATGTACATTACTGGAATTGGATCTCACCCAAGAATAAAATATCAAGCTTGCCTTTGACTTCCCTTTCTTTTTTGTTCCAACTATCCTGTCTCTGAACACTTTATATCCAATACCCACAATATGTCCTGCATCCATTTTCTACCTCAATGGAAAATATTCTATTATACTGTAAGGTAACATGGAGGGTTCTGGTCCTCCATGTTGCTCGCCTGAACTACTTTCCCTGAAGTTAATCTTTGCCTATCCTCTTCACACTCTCAACCCCTCAAAGTGCTGCTTCAACCACATCACTGCCTTGATTAAAACCATCCAAGGGGGCTGGGTGCAGTGGCTCACACCTGTAATCCCAGCACTTTGAGAAGCTGAGACAAGAGAGTCACTTGAGGCCAAGAATTTGAGAACAGTCTGGGCAACATAGCAAGACCCCATCTCTACAAAAAAGAAAAGAAAAAAAAATTAGCCAGGTCTGGTGGTGTGTGCCTGTAGTCCTAGCTACTCAAGAGGCTGAGTGAGATAGGAGGATTGCTTCAGCCCAGGAGTTGGAGGTTACAGAAATATGATTGTACCACTGCACTCCAACCTGGATGACAGAGAGCAAGACTCTGTCTCAAAACAAACAAACAAAAACCAACAATAACCATCCAAGGGCACCACACAGTGTATAGAATAATGTCGACACTCTACTTATCCCTGTGGGCCCAAATCAAATGCCAGTTTCTTGATTATTCCACCCCAGAAATTATTTCAGTTCTTTTTTTTATTATGGTTTTCTGTTAACTTTTTTCTTTTTTTGTGAATTTCATTAAAGTATAACATAAATACAGAAAAGCATGAGTAATAATTACTTAACCCAAGGAATTCTCAAAAAGCATAACTAGAACCCACATCAGAAAACAGAATAACTAACAGAATTGCAGAAGAACCACCACAAACATCTCCAGTCACTATTCTTTCAAAGGATAACTGCTATGCTGACTTCTAATACCACATATGTATTAATTTGAAATAATTTTAGTTTTATATAAACAGAAATTATAGAATACCTACACTTTATTTGTACATTTCCAATTTTCAGTATTAAAGATAGGTACTATATCATGTTCATTTTTGTACCCCACTGCACGATGCTCTGGCATAGAGATTCACACAGAGAAGACACCAGATGCTTTCTAAGCCAACCTGGCAGGATGTCAACAATCGACGTGGGGACATACAGGTGTTTATTGCATTATTCTTTCACCTGTTCTGTAGACTTGCAAAATTTCAAAATAAAAAGTGAGGGACAAACTGCTTATTGAATTAGCTAAGTATCCAAGTAGGTGTTAGGACACATGTAAACTCTTTTTCTTGTCCTTCTTGAGTTTTAATATATTTGTATAAAGAATGAAGGTCCTAAATTAGAAATGAGTTCAGTGACAAAAATCAGGAAAGACTCTCTCACTGAAGTTTTACCTCAGAAGCTATTTATGGACTATTTAATTTTATTCACCATATATTTATTTGGCACCAACTGTATTCTGGGCATTGCAGTAGGTGATGAGGATAAAAGAATGAATATGTCTTGCTGAGTGTTGTAATGAGACTCCTTGGAAAATATTGTGCTTGGTTTAGGCTGATAAAAATGGCTTTGCTGAATGCGGCCCCTGGTAGCCAAGGGAAGGAACCATTGCAGCCACATTTTACTGAGATTTTTCTACCTGGGGTATCTGTGCATCATGAGGTCATTGTCAAAGAAGCCAGAACAAAAAGACTCAGATTGCTTCCATCCCTTCTTATTAAAAGGAATATTCATTCTCCACATTCTATTATTCTGTGTTCTATGTGTCAGACGATTTGTAAAAATAAAAATAAAACATGAAGTGTTTGACTTTTCTCTTGACAAACCATCAAAATGGCATCTACACAAGTTTCCCAACCTCATCATCCACCTGCCCCCCTCACCACTGTCTTTTCCATGCAGAACAGGATGTAGTACATATATGCCAACGGATGTCATGGAAAAAGTAATGAAAAGGAAAAACCCTGCCCTTCTCAATGCTCACTGGCATTAAAACATGGTGATATACTTAATATTTTTCAGCAGAGGGATCTTTTGAGCCAAACCACAATTTGGCACAAAATTTAGCTATTTCCACTAAATAAATCACTTGAGTTGGGAATTTTGATTCTGGTGATTGGGAATATTCCAGTCTTGCTTTGAGCAAAAGGGTCAATGACCACCTCCCATACAGCTCTACATGATGGCTTTTTTGCCATGTCAGCTTGGCTAGGCTACAGCCCACGGTAGGTTACTCAATCAAACACTAACTAGGGGTTGCTGTGAAGGAATTTTGCAGGCAGAATTAAAGTCTCTAATCCATTGACTTTCGGCAACTATTATTCAGCAAGGAAGATCATTGTGGGTAATCTGGGTGGGCCTGACTTGAATAATTGGAATGCTTTAAATTCAGAGCTGAGGCTTCCCTAAAAGAGGAAAGAAATTCGGCCCGTGAAGAACAACTTCAGCTCCTGCCTGCAGAATTCCAGTGTTCCCGTGATTTTCCATTTCTGCCTGCCTGCCCCATGGGTTTACATGCGTAGTCAGCCCCACAACTGTGTAAGCAATTCTGGTGTATCAGTTTGCTAGGGCTGCCGTAACAAAGTAGCACAGACTGGGTGGCTTAGAGCAACAGAAATTTATTGTCACACAGCTCTGGAGACTAGAAGCCCAGATCAAGGTGTCGGCAGGGTTGTTTCTTTCTGAGTGCTATGGTGAGGAATCTGTCCCATGCTTCTCCACTGGATTCTGGCAGGGCTGGCAGTTGTTGGTGTTCCTTGGCTTGCAGATGATGCATCACCCCAATCTTGACCTTCATCTTTACACGACGATCCCTGTGTGTGTATGTGTGTGTGTCTTCCTGTACCCAACTTTCCCCTTTTAATAAGGACACCAGTCATATGGGATCAGTGCCCAGCCTAATGACATCATTTCAACTTGATTATCTCTATAAATATTCTATCTCCAAATAAGGTCACATTCTGGGGTACTGGAGGTTAGGACTCCAATATATTTTGGGGGAAGATATAATTCAACCCATAACACCTTCTTCTCTGGTTGAAGCCAGGGTGATATACTCTGTGTGTGTCATTTGGTCACATTCCCCAGAACAGCTTACCAGAAGCATTGATTTCTCCACTTGGCACATTCCACATCTCCAGAAATACTGATCCATCCTCTAAGTCGGTGGAGATGTTTAAATCTTGGTGTAAGCATAATACAATTGCTCAGCTTGCACAAAGAAGGCCAGGGTTGGGGATTTATTAGAAATTAATTTATGGAGATATTTTAGAATTCTGGGGCACCTCAGCCAGCTTGATTCTGGGTATTTTAACAGCTGCTTAACGCCTAAATGATAACGAACAACTTGGGAAGCAGATAACCTGCTTTTGTGGGGTTTGGATGGAGGGATCATGGGTGTGACAACATGGAAGGAAGCTGGTTAGGTGTTTCAAGTGTCCACAGTCTGGGATGGGTGACAATATTTCAAATTTCTGTTCCATATTGCACATTTACTTGTGGCCAAGTGGATCTTATCTGATTTAACCCTCGCCACATTCTTATTAGGCATGCATTATTCTCCTATTGCAGGGTTGAAAAAAATGAGTCTTAGATGACCCTTAAAATCACACATCTAGTAAGGCTAGGCCAGGATTCAGACATACAGTCAATCTTCATTCATTGTGGATTCCTTACATGTGAGTTCACCTACTCACTAAAATTTATTTGTAACCCCAAATGCGATACTCACGGTGCTTCCACGGTCATTCACAGACATGTTCAGAGTGACAAAAAATTTGAATTGCTGGACATGCATGTTCCCAGCTGAGGTGAGACAACGTTTTGCTTTCTTGTTTCCAGCTCTCATACTATAAACAAGTGTCCTTTTCATGGTCTATTTAGTGCCACTTTTTTTTTTGCGTTTTTGTGATTTTTGTTGGTGACCTCGCTGTTCAAAATGGCCCTCAGGCATAGTGCTGAAGCGCCCTCTAGTGTTCCCAAGTGCAAGAGGCTGTGAAGTGCCTTACACAGAAAACGCGTGTTGGATAAGCTTCATTCAGACGTGAGCTGTAGTGCTGTTCATCATGAATCTAATGTTAACGAATCACCAGTGTACATTAAATGAGGTGTCCTCAAACAGAAACACACACAAAACATGGTCGTGTATTGGCTGGTTGGTGAAAATGTACGAGAGGTTTGCAGGACCCTAACTCTGTATATTACCTAGGAGCGATGGGTCTGTATTCTCTTATTCAGTGTTTGTGGTGACGTCATAGGACATAATTACTGTAAATAATGAGACTTGACTGCATTCATGTTTAAAGGCTTCCCCTTATTACCACACTGTGAAGATTAGAATTGGAAACCACAAAGCTGGCCCCTCTGTGTTCTCACCTGCTTTGGGAATGAAGGCGACTGTAGCCTGAAAGCCACTGCAGGTCCCATTTTCATCCGATTGGAAGCTAATGAGCCTGACACTGGAGGGGCTGAGCACAGGGCTGGGGACCGTATAGCCACACAGCCGAGCTGGTTGAAGCCAACCCAGGCAAGATGTCATCAAGGGCCCGGCAAATAGACGTGGTATTGGAGAAAAGAAAAAAAATTGTCCTTTAGGTAGTTGTTGAGAAATAAGCTTTTCCGATGAATGTTACAATTCCTTTTCAAAATAGAAAGGCAGTTCGCTTTGTTTAAATATGTAATTAACCCCAACAACATTTCAATTCTGTTTCATCTCCCAAACTGTCCCCCTGGAAATGCTGCTGAGGGAACCGGGTCTAGCCACAGGGCCTGTTTCACTGGAACTTTCCCCTTCTGACTCCTAGGTCACTGTGGGCCCTTCACATTTTCTGTTCCAATGGTTCTTTGATTTTCCCTCTCTCTCTTCCTGCCCCTGATATAGAGGAAGGAGCGGTGCTGAGACCATAGGGAGGGATGGAGCTGCAGGGGAATGAAGGAAGATTGAGTCACATCATTTTTAGCCCCATCTCAAGCCCGGGACCACACCCAAACCAGGGGATCACAGACCTATTTCCTTCTTCCTTTCTACATCGCTGTGCACTGTCACGTAGTCAGAAGTGCAGTCTCCGCTTTCTTCTATTACCAGACTCTGAAACGACAGCTGAGAAGACTCAGAGTTACATCCAGAGCAAACAATATGAATGAATTACATGATTTTGATAGGGTAGAGAAACTTGGATTGCTCCACTTGCTCCGGAGTAAGACCTTAGATGACAAAGTTAGTAGGTATTCAGGAGTGGGTTAAAATACTTATGGAAAAAATGCTGCATCATGGGCTGTCAAACTTTCTGAAACATCTAAGCTACCAAATACGGGCTGAGTGAAAGGGCGGGAAAATGTGCAAATACTTGAGCTCCCCAGCAGCTCTAAGAGACCAGAAAAGCCACCCCATGGAGACTTTTTTTTTCCATTAGAAGCAACTAGGCTTTGGGTTATGCTATCCTGGACACACCAGGTACATGGACACACAACTGCTTCTCTGGACATCTTAGTGCTGTGTACCTTGTTCCTGATATTTCATCCTGAACCTCCAATTCTCCTGAATCAAGACTGAAGTTGGTAATGTCCCTTGGAAACTGTGTCTTTCTACCTGGCAGGATATATCTGGCTCCTACTCCCGGGCCTTACTTTGAGAACCTCTGCTATAAGTCAATCCAATTATGAATGTTGATGCAGAAATCAAAGTGAAATATTAGTAAACACAACCCAGCAGTACATTGAAAAATGACAGCACCATGTCCAAGTGGGATTCATTTCAGGAGTGTAGGAATATTAGGAAATCGATTTTGTATGGATTTAACATATTAGTAAGCCAAAGGAGAAAAATCATTTAATCACTTCAACAAATGCTAGAAAGTACTTCGCAAAACTCAGTATTAATTTCTGATTTGAAAAACCCTAGGGAGATGTGGTAAAATAAATATATCTGTATCCAACAGTCAGCACCATGCTTAATTAGAATATGCTAGAAGCCCAGTGTGATGGAGCAGAACTTTCCTGACCACCGAGGAAATTCGTGGGTTGCCCAGCATGGTGATAAACGGGGGAGCAAGCGGTAACTCACTGCAGACCCTGATGGATATCAGAGATGGTAGCTGAAGGATTAAAGATAGACCGGCTCAAACCATCAGCCCCCACCAATCCATTCCCCATGGTGAAGCCATGGGCAGCCTGACTACCCAGGTCTTTGGGATGACTGTCCCTCCACAGAGATGCTCAGTGGCAGTCTGCAGGCTGACCTGCCATGGCCAGGAGCTGGGTGTGGCCTCCTTGCCTCCCACAATCCAGAAAGAAACCAGGAATGGGGTCGGGGAGAAGGGGAGCAGGGAGTGGCTCTGTGAAGACCACCCAGGAAGGGGCCAAGGAGACATATCTTTATGACCTATGGGTCCTCCTCACCCTCAAGCCCAGATAGCAATCTCTAAGTATCTCCCATGTGCAGGGCACTCTAACAGAACCTGGGAATGGTGAGAAATGCTTGCATTCCAGAGAGGAAAAAATACATACATTACTGGAATTGGAGGTGTCACCCAGGAGTAAAATATCAAGCTCACCTTTGACTTCCCTCTCTTTTTTGTTCCAACTATCCTGTCTCTGAACACTTTTGAATGCAGGGATGGGGAGAGGAGGACATGTGTCAGAAGCAGGATTCATTCAAACATTTATTAACTACTTACTGGATATTTTCTGGGAATGGGCCCTTTTCTCTCCAAGTCAAATGATACACACTTTGTTATGATTTGTAATCCCAATTTCCAAATTATCCCCTCGGATGGGTCCTGAAAAGTGAAGCTGTCCCTGGCAGGGTATAAGAGCATCTTTCACTGATGCATAGCACTCAGGGTACATTTACTGAATAGATGTCTTTGAATCACTTCTCGCTTATTTTCAGATTTTCAACTACGTTTTCTCTTCATCCTCCTCCTAGACATATGCTCACAACCTAAATTCTTATCCTTCATCACTAACAACAAATCTTCCCTTAATTATGCTGAAATTTCTGCCTCAACTCTGGGTTTGAGAAACTTCCAGAAAGAGAAGATCTACCCTTCCCTCCTCTGTATCTTCCTCTCCCATTCATTCATAAAAGGGGCATGATCTTGTTTCTGCTCCTAACATGTGGCTTAATGTGATATTTCAGACACCATCAATCCCAACTCCTTTCAATTGTTCAATTTTCAATCCCATTATTCTGACTTTTTATTGAGGGGTGGAGTGGACTGGACAATTAATCCTCAATTCTCATCTCTTTATATTCTCGCTTTGTGTGTAAATCCAAATTGTTGGCCCCATCTCTGTTTGCTTTGTTTTGTGTTTTAAATTAAAGGCTCCATTCTCTGAACTGTAAGAGATTGTACCAATTTGGTCCTCCTACATCTCAGAGCTCTTTCCACCTCTTAAATATATGATAACTCTGCGGTCCCACCTGTCCTCCCTCCTCCCACCTTTGTTTTCTACTCTACTTTTTCTCCTTCGTACACTGTCTTGCTATCAATTATTATTTTAAGAGAAAGACCTACAAATAAACACCTAGTTCCAATCCCACCGTGACTGCAGTCTTACCTTCA